>VDFB02270651.1:298801261-298817528 GCA_007258455.2 Sequoia sempervirens | reverse complement strand
GGTATGGCTAGCTTTTGGATTAGCAACTTTGGATGTTCTTACTGATTTTTCATTTGATGGCATTGCATCTTTTTTTTTTGGGATCCACATGGTTTTAATTTTTGCTTTGGTGGCTCTTGGCAAGCTATAGATTTGATTTTGATTTTGGATTTTTTTTTTCTTTCCTTTACCATGTCTTTTAGAGGGGACATGGGAAGCTTTAGATTCATGTGAATGTTTAGATTGATGCATTTTTCCTCTAGCATCCAAAGTGCTTGTACTAGCAATGGGATGGGTGTGAGAAGATGGATGATGTGGAGTAATGGAGGTAGGAGTATGGGGATTATGTGTAGATGGGGGATGTTTAGGTATGTGCCTTTGTTGATCCTGATTATGGGACATGTGAGAGGGATGTTTATGATGGATGACATGGATAGGTGTTGTATGGATGAGCGAATGAGATGGAGGAGTTGATCTTGGGGTATACGGACTCAAGATGGATAGAGTGGGTGGAGGGACATAGGAACCCAAGATGGATGCAGTAGATGAAGGATGGGAGATTGTAGATGGAGGGATGTAAGGACCCAAAATGGATGGAGCGGATGGAGGAGGAAGATGGACGGTTGTTTTGAGGTGATACGATAGAGGAGGAGGGATGGCAGCATATTATTTGCTAGAGTGATAGGAAGAGCTGACATTTCTTTTGGAAAAGGCTCATTGAGGACGTCTAGAGGTTGTACCAACGTGTTTAGATTTTGAGTCTTGGGGAATAGATCCAAGACCTTGCATGCAGATTTGTTCTTTGACTTGGATGGGATCTAAAATACCTTGCTCATGAAGGCCTAGACCTTTTCCTTGATAGTTCATGTTCTTGAGCATTCGATCCATGATAGGATTTTTGTTATTCTGAAAACATGATGTGAGTCCATTATTGGGTGGGGAATGATGGGTGGTATATACACTGTGTTTTTCTTCTGCAAGGAGGCCACCATGGAAGAATGCGAGAGTACCAAGGGGATATGCAAGTGGTGTGGGGATAGTATTTTTAGGCGATGATGGGGAATCCTGAGAAGGAGATGATGGGATAGCAACATTTGGATGGGTGGTAGTAGGGGATATGATAGGATCTGATTTTGTGGTAGCAGGTTCATGCAATGGAGATGGAGCGATAGAATCTTGAATGTCAAGAGGATCATGAGATGGAATGGATGGGGGACTGTGATCTTGCGGTAGACTAGATGGGATGGTAGGATCTTGATCAGGAGGAGGGGATATGTTGGCATGCTTTGGATCAGGCTCTTGGCATGACTCATCATGTGCGGGAGGCATGATAATGGAGTCATGGGGGGACTCTTCAAGTGGGGAAGATGTAAGGATGGAGGATGGAGGATTCAAAATATTCTTGGGAATGGATACTAGGAGTGGAAGAAGTGGATTGGATTTGGGTGTCATCGATAGGTTCGACGGCTCTCAGAGTAGGGGGTGGGTGTTCAATGGATTTGGTAGATGTGATGGTAGGAGATGGGGACTTAGTGGATTTAGAGGATGTGATGGTATCATCAATGATAGGTGTTGGATGGAGAAGGGTCTCGTCACTAATGACCATGGATGATGGGTCAGGATGGCATGGTTCCATGACTGCAATGTGTGGAGTGGGAGATGTCTCCTTTGTTATAAGTCCTTGGAGAAACTTGAATACACTAGGCTGAGATGGCGAGGTGGGAGTGGATGAAGGTTTATGGATTAGTGGACTTGGATTAGAACTAGGGATTGGTGGGCTAGGATTAGATAGGGGAATGGGATTGGATGCAAGACTGGGAATAGATGGGGGATTAGGTGAAGGGTTAAGATAGGGGTATTGGCATGGGGAATTAGGATAGGATGACATGGACGATGGATTGTTGGTAGAAGATATGGGCGGTGTGTTGTAATAAAGGTATTGGGATGGTGGATTAGGACACAAGGAGGGGGGTGGTGGATTAGGATGAGAAGATTGAGGTGGTGGATGGAGATAGGGAACTACGGATGTCAGATTAGGGTAAGTTGGTGGGTGTGTTTGACTAGGATAGGAAGATGTGAATGTAGGATTAGGCTGAGCGGATTGGTATGAGAAATTGGGGTAGTGGGTACATGTGGATGGAGGATTGAAATAAGAGGATGTGGATGGGGGATCAAGATAGGAGTATTGTGATGGCAAACTAGGATAAGGGGATGATGTAGATGAAGGATATGATAGATATGATGGACATCCCTTGTCAAAGGTAGCATAAGGAGTGTGATTAGGCATAGGTGAAGACATCATGGGATAACTCGATGGGGTGATTGGATTTTGGAATGTGGGTGGAGAAAGCTTAGTAGTAATGATAGTGTCAAGGGGATCTATGTCGTATACCTCTTGATCAACAAGACTTTCATTATCGTCGTCGACGTAATTAGGGTTTCCCTTAACTACTATTGATGGAGGATAAGAATTCATGATGGTGAAAGGATAAAGAGGATGGATGAAATATTTTAGATGGAAATGGACAAAAGCCCAAATCTGGATTTAGGACAAGCTCATATCAGGATTGGATTAAAGCTCAGATTAGGATGATTGGGTGATTGGATCGGATTGATTTTGATGATCGGATTTGATTATCAAAGGATGATTACGACACCGAATTTGCCTCGAGATGGAAGTAGATTGATTGGGTCGAAGGTGATTGGATAGGGATGCGATTGGATTGGATTGGATTGATTGATCGATTGAAAGGTCGGATGATGGATTGGGTAGGATGACGAAAGGGACTGTAAACCCCGTTTAGAGGTTACCCTAGGTGACTTAGGATGCTGATTGATCAGATTAAAGGATAAATGGATGATTGGGGCACTGAATCCACTTTGAGATTGAAAATGGATTGATTGGGCCAACGATGATGATCAACTTAGGAAGGATGACAATCCTAAGAGGATGTTAATGATGACGATCAGATCAGACACTTCGGTCAATTTGGATAATAACCCGAGACGAAGCTCAAGGGATTTGGATGGGGAAAGCGATGATTTGATTGGAGAAATGGATGAACAAATACTCAAAATGAGAAAATGGTTGATCAGGACGGATGAATGATTACTCAGAATGAGTAAACGAATGATCAGAACGATAGAGCGAGGGTTCAAAATGATGAAAGGAGGTGTGAAATGTATGATCGAAATGACAGAACGAGAGTTCAGAATGATAAAGGGATATGTCGAATGGATGAACGTTTACTTAGAACAAGTAAATGAATGATCGAAATGACCAAAACAAGGGTTCAGAATGATGAAAGGATGTGTGAAATGGATGAACGTTTACTCAGAACGAGTAAACAAATGATCGAAATGATAGAACGAGAGTTCGGAATGATGAAAGGATGTGTTAAATGGATGAACATTTACTCAGAACGAGTAAACAGATGATCAAAATGATAGAACGAGAGTTCAGAATGATGAAAGGATGTGTTAAATAGATGAACATTTACTCAAAACGAGTAAACAGATGAGAATGGTAGGGTATACCCCCCTCGAGGAGGTAGATAGTGAAGAAAAAAGGTGCCCCGGCCAACTTCTCAAAAGTATGAAGTGCTACATATCATCGGAAAGAGCACGAAAAGACGAGAGGAACTGCCTTTGAACGGAGTCAATCGGATAAACAGTGTGGAAATGGCGGCCCTGGGAAGAAAGAGCAGAAGGACAGATCCACCACTGCACTAGGACAGATCCGCCATAGCACAGGGACAGGTCCGCCACAACACAGGGACAGGTCCACCACTGCACAAGGACATGTCCGCCACTGCACAAGGACAGGTTTGGCACTACAAAAAGATAGGTTTGGCACTGCATAAGGACAGGTTTGGCACTACACAAGGATAGGTTTGGCACTATAGAAGGACAGGTTTGGCACTGCACTAGGGCAGGTTTGGCACTACACTAGGACAGGTTTGGCACTGCAGAGGGACAGGTTTGGCACTGCAGAAGGACAGGTTTGGCACTACACTAAGACAGGTTTGGCACTGCACAAGGACAGGTTTGGCACTGCACTAGGGCAGGTTTGGCACTGCACTAGGATAGGTTTGGCACTACAGAAGGACAAGTTTGCCAAAGGATAAGCTTAAGCTTGATTTTTTGATGGGTGGCAAAGGCAAAGGACCCAAATTGTAGCAATCATAAAAAGACTTGGCCAAACTGATAATCACTGGTTTTTTTTGCACAAGAAAGATAATTCAAGCAGCACAACCTTAAGATTAGTAGAAATGGGTATGGTCAACAAAATCTTCTACTCTAGGATGCACATGGTTTCTAAGGAGTCCTCGATATACACCTGGTACGTGAGGCCCAAACCGTGAACACCAACCCGTTACAAGAGTGAGTCGGGAACCTTAGCGAGATACTAAAGGCTCGGACCAACTCTTCACGTCATCCCGACGCTTCGCCAATTACAACGTGGTTGGATTGAGGTACAACTTTCGCTCTCCCCCCTTTATATACCCCACTGATATGCGTGGTTGGAATCATCCCTTGGGGTGATGAAATCCCCAAGCAGGTCCCACTAAGAAAGTGAAAAATAGGTGACTCAAAAGGACTTGGAAAGCTACGATTTCTCGTCACCCAAGATTGCCAAATGGTGCAAGGGGATTGGATATGTCAAATAGCCTTCCCAAACATGCCAAGCAAGGTTTATTGACACCCCTTTAATTAAACTATGTTCCTATTTTACCAAAAGACAATTCAGGAAAACTTGAAATTTTTACCTTCTAGAGGACCGGTCCGCCACTGAATTAGGACAGGTCTACCACTGCACTGGGACAGGTCTGCCACTAAATTAGGACAGGTCTGCCACTGAATTAGGATAGGTCTGCCACTACATTGGGACAGGTCCGCCACTGCAGGACAGGTCCGCCACTCCAGGACAGATCTGCCACTCTATCAGGACCAGTCCACCACTCCAAGACTAGTCTGCCACTCCAGGACTAGTCTACCACTGCAGGAGGACCAGTCCACCACTCCAGGACCAGTCCGCCACTCCAGGACCAGTCCGCCACTATAGGAGGACCAGTCTGCCACTCTGTAACCTGGACCTGCAAAAATGCAAAAAACAGCAAACGTGAAAGAAAGAGACCCGTTTGTGGGTCCCACCGGGCGTGCCAGAAATGTGATAGGTCGAATGCGAGCATTAGGAAGCAAGCAAAGAGTAAAAGAGTGCAAAAAAACACCAAAACAACCTACACCTCAAGATTAGCCTAAGTTGGAAACAATACAAAGTAAAAAGCAACAAAATGGAACTTTATACCTTGCATCGAATCGATCCTTTGGTTGACCCTTTGATCTTCGATGTGTATGCTCCTTGGATGGAAATATGCAAGCTAGATGATGATGTGAAGATGGATGGAAATGGATGAAAGCATGAAAATGGCTAAGTGTAGATTGAGAAACAAAACTGCAAGAGTTTGGCTAGCAAAATGATCTCCCCAAAATGAGAGAAAAGAGGGGGTATTTATAGGATTTTTGAGAATTCCTAGGGGAAATGGAGGGTCAAGATTGAGCCACCAAATATCAAGATGTAGGGCTAAGGTGAGTTGAGAACTCACAAGCCCTCACATCTTGACATGTGGCATGTGAGATACCCCTAAAAGGTGAAGTGGACATGAGGTGGAAGGATAGGACATGACATGGAAAGGGTACAAAGTACCTTGGGATTTGGTCAAGATATCCTCATAAAGGATGTCCTTGTCCCCATGTGGGTGAGAGGACAAGTGGGGAATTAAAAATTCCTCAAATATCCTTATGGGGACGAGAGAAGGAATTTAAAATTCCTTAAATGTATTGGGGGATTAAAAGGTGAATTAAAAATTCACATAGGGAAGGGAGATGCCTTGTCAAAAAAGAAAAGCATTCAATAGGGTTGACTAAAGACACATGTCATAAAGGACATGGGGAAGAGAAAAGGAATTTAATATTCCTTGGAAGGATAAAAGGAATTAAAAATTCCTTGAGAGGTTGATTAGGCTAGTTGATGAGGGGTTAGAGGAAGGTTAGGTGGCTAAAAGAGATTACAGGCCAACTTGCAAAAGTTGGAGGATGTGACACATCCTAATCAAGGATTAGGCATGTGCACATCCTAATGATGAGATTAGAAGATGGATTAGGATAAGATAAAAAATGATGGAGGATGTGACATGAAGAGAATTAAATAAATGGAATATTTATTTAATTCAATTGATGGAAGGAGGATTAAAGAGATAAGGTATTATTGATTAAATACCTTAGGGATTTGGCAGAATTAAAGATATTAATTAAATAATAGCAGTATTACTTAATTAACGAAAATAAGACGAAAGGGGATGAATTTGGATAAATTAAGTGTCCAAATTTAGACATCTACAGGAACAACCGAAGCTTGACTGGTAGCTGCCATTTCACACAAGTGCATAACATCAGGGTCAGCTTTGATTGTGACTACTTTATTGTTAGCAACAAACATAATACATTTATGCAAGGTAGATAGAACTGCACCCATAGCATGAAGCCACGGTCTACTGAGAAGAAGGTTACATGGTAAATTTTTTTCCATAACATATACAAGGGTAGGTACAGTAACGGGTCCCAACCTCAAAGGAAAGACTATCATGCCTAGGGATTGACGACCGACATTATCGAACCCATGAAGGACAACATAAGAAGAGTTAAGAGAAGATGGGTCAATATTAATCTTAGGCAATAGATCAATACTACATACATTGAGCACCGAACCAACATCAATGAGAGTATGTCTAATGCCAATCTTATTAATATTAACTATAATCATTAGAGGATTCACTTGCTTTTGTACTTCTAGAGGCGGGAGCTCCTATGGATAGAATGTAATATTTGGAAAATATGCACTAATATAAGCTATCAACGCATTAGCATCTATCAGCCTAGCTGAAGAAGGCAAGAGGATCTTTTTCATGGCTTCCTGAAGCATACCTTGGTAAACCGAAGCAGACTGAAGCAAATCCCACAACAAGATCTTATCTAGAGGAACGCGAGGTTGCGCGATAAGATTGTAATCACTAGGTGCTTTAGTCGTATGTTTAGGAGCTTGAGGAAGGCTTGGTTGTTTATTTATACTATTCTCATAAGTATGGGCTACCACTCTATAAGAGGGAGCCTTAGAAAGATCAATAGTACCACCATCAATAGAAAAAATCCTTTTAGGAGAATGACTAGTCAGATTCATGTAAATGATCAGTCTCTTAGGCCTTTGAGGGGTAGCAGAGACATAGATTACATTTATTGAATCATCATAGCTAGTAGAACAATTATTTGAATACATATTCTCAACATCAATCCAAACAGGATCAAATGTGGAATAACCATTTGAAGAAACATTCACAACATCATTCCAGGGAGAATTAGATGTGGAAGGAGGTTCATCATTCGTTAACGTAATGCTTCTAGGAGAGAGTGCATCAGAAAGGAGAGTAGATTCATCATTCACAAATGCATCATCTCTAGAAGAGAGTGCATTAGAATGAAGAAAAGGTAGAGTGACATTAAGGTATCAATGATTTCATCTTCTTGCAACAAAATATCCTCTGAAGTAAGAGGAATTTTGTGAGAAGGATCAAAGACACCAAGCAACATGGGCAAAGCCAAGTCACCATCACATGCATTAAACAAAATATCATTAACATTTTGAACAAAATTAGAAACAAAACAAATAAAAGAAGATATTAAGTCCATTACAATTTTTTTGGTATTTTCTATGTTTTAGTAATTTGCATTTTCGGAGGTCTCTAGAGTGGAATTTGAGGTTGAAACTTGCGTCGGTCCCTAAAATTTGATTGCCAAAGGAACTTGTATTTTAGGGACTAAACAAGTTCTCTAGGAGACCTTTCCAATGGTGCAAACGGTTCTGAATTCCAAGCATAGAGTCAAAAGTTATGACCCAAACAAGTAGGGCTAAATAAATTCCTAGTTTTTTGAAGAACACTGTTCTTCACATCGGGTTCACCAAAATGTAATATAGGGGGATTCGGTGCTCACAATTTCTCTTAATTCATAGAGCCTCATGGGGAAAACTTCCCTATAATAGCTCAATGGAACAATGGCGAGAGTTTTAGAATCTGAAAGAGCAGGTCACAAAGATTTTTTGGACAAACTATTAATCTCTTGGCCAAAGGATGACATCGCAAAATATGGATGACAGTACATCGCACTGGCATCTCGTAGGGACCAAAAAGAAAGAATATCTCAGAAAATGGCTAAGTGACAACTTACACTCTAATTAGTGAGAACTTCTAGAATGCAAGAAAGCAACAAGAAGTAATAAGATTGAAATGGAACAAAGATGATAAGGAGAAGAAAGGAACTACTTATGATTGTGTGAGTGATGAAGCTTCCAGCTCGTGAGTGTCTTCAATACCTGCACCCAAGAGGGAGAGAAAAATTGTTGGGTGGCTGAATAGGGGCTTACCTCAGTCAAACCCCGTTTTGGTGTTCCCACCTCCACAGACAGCCAGATGGATGGAGAGAAAAGTAGAAATGAAGTAAAGAGCACTAAAGCACTACAAAACAGTGTTATGCTACTCAACCAAGTAATAGAGGAGAGGAGTGAAAACTTACCACCTCCACCAAGAGCACTCAAGGTTGCTTGGGGGAGAAAATGAGAGGAACTCAAGCCTCTGCCACAATGGTGTTTGTTCCATAGTTGCTCTACTGAAGTGGTGGAGTATTGATGTTGTTGTGAAGTGTAAAGTATTTGGAGATTGAAGAGATGGTGAAGAAGACACTTAAAGCTTGTGAATGGAGTGAATAAGCTCTCAGAGAGATGTGTAAAGGGAGAGGGGAGAGGTGTAGAAGATGGTAGAAGATGAAATGCTCATTCAAGGGATGAATTTGAAGAAGAGATAAAGAGAAATGACCATATTCAGGTTGGTCGGCCAAGGAGGGTGTTACAAATCAACCCCCAATGGGAAGTGTAATCCCTCTGCAGGCTCCAGACATGGGAGTCTATCAAGGATGTAAGCACGTCACACAGACGTCTGCGGGCCACATGGGAATCCCTGATAGAAACGCCTCCACCGATGCTCAAAATAGGTACCAAGTGTGATGCAAGCAATGGGCTTACATGGAATTAATCCTCCAACCTTGGTTTTATAAGGTGGGTAAAGGAAAAAAGGAGAATTGCACATGGGGTGAAAATTTGCTCTTACACAATATGCAACTTCCATATAATGTATTTGGAATTCCTTGATGTGATCTTTAAGATTACCCATCCCATGATATTTGTCAAATTTAGGTATCTCGAACCCTTTTGGGAATGAAACCATTGCAATCCTTCTATCAAATGGATAATGGCATAAATTTCTTGGTGCTTTCATTGTCTTCCTAGATTGGAGGTCTAGCACTTGTTGTGAGAGCAATTTGATTTTTGCAGACACATTGTTTTGTAGATCGGGTGGTGGGATGAATAGGTTCTGAGGGGGCTTGATTGTTTGAGTGCTAGGTGGGGTGTTTTGCATGTTTGTGGGAGGTTGTTGCACACTCTCTTATGTGATCAATGCTTGTTGATATACCTGAAATTGTTGTTGTGTCAACAACACTTGTTGTTGGTCTTGTTGTTGTGCCTACAATTCTTTTTGTTGGTCTTCTTGTTGTTGTGCCAACAATGCTTGTTGTTGGGCTAGTAGTTGAGTTGCTTCTTGTTGCGCTTGGTATTGTTGCAAAGCTTGATGATAGGCTTGTTGCTAAGTTGCTTGTTGTTATGCTTGATATTTTTCTTGTGCTTGAGCTTTTGCCTAAGCTTCATCTTATTGAGCAACTTGTGCAGCTTGGGCGGCTTGTGCAACTTGTGTTGTTTGTGCAGCTTGTGTGGCTTGTTGTTGTTGCAATAAAGCTTGGGCTTGGGTGGCTTGTTGTGCTTGTTGCACAACTTGTTGTGTTTACGCTTGTTGGGCAACTAGCTATGCAACTTGTGTAGCTTGTTGATTTTGAAATTGTTGAACTGCCTTTTGATAGTCTTGTTGGGAAACTTGTAGTGTGATACTGTATTGATTTTGCATGTTTAGTTTTGGTGATGGAGGTGGAGGATTTGCAATGGTATGAGATATTGTGATGATATTTTGTTGAGGTGGTTGTTGGGTTTTTGTTGGATTGATGATATGGGGTTGTGTGGTAGACGATGTGGTGGATATGCTAGGTCCTTGGGAGACCACATTTATAGATGGTGCAATGATTGATTGTGTCATTTGGACTGGTGCCACATGGTATTGGAATATCGTTGGCTTGATAAGAGGATTTGGTATGTTGATTTGATTCATTACTGGAGGATTTCTTTTATTTGGTTGATTGAGGATTGGTAAAGGGGGTTTCTATAAATCGAGAATTGGTGTGGATGCCAATGGTAGAGGGAGAAATGGTGGGAAGATGGGTGGTGTGTTTCCCTAAGAAAGTGATGATGAGGGATCAAAGATTCCCCCTTGTCCTTATGAAGTCATGGGGAGAGAGAATTGTGTGTTAAGGGGATATGTCGGTGTTACGAAGAAGGTGGATGGATTGTTGGTGTCATGAAAGACAAGAAAAATGTATGGGTGTTTCAGATCTTGAGGGATGGATTGAACCAAGATGGTGCTTGCATCCGAGTCTTGGTTATTTACAAGGGGATGTGTTTGAAGAGCATGAAGAATTTAACTCCCCTTGGTAACTATGGGTTGACTTGGAGCATGAGATGAGATTGGTTGCGGGATGGGTTGAATGATGCTTTGGAAGGAAGGTGTGAATGAGACCAATGGAATAATCCCAAGAGGTTTCTCCATAATACTGCTTACATCATAGTCAGAAGGGATTTTATCCCCCTCTTTAGCCAATTCCAACATGTATTGTGAAGGCTTAAGTCTCATCATTATGTTGACAATTTTGTGATTTTCAGTGTTTTGGACCATTTCCATGATTTCATCTTGAGTCATGCCTAGGACATTGTTGGTGATATCCTCCACTTGGAAAGCTCCTTCTTGAAGATCTTGTGTAAGTTGAGGAAGGTTGAGTGGGGGATTGCTAGATCCGATGGGGTTGATTTTAGGTGCAGTTTGACTCAAGTCACTTGAAGTGGATGTTTCTTTGTTCGTTTCCATGTTCTTCTTGTGTTGAGATCTAGTTTGGACCATAAAATAAGGATCAACTTTCAAGAATATGGGAGGTGAACCTCTTACTCCTTAGATTGGTCTAAAATTTAGGTACAAAAAAGATAAACTAAAATGTTAAGGATCAAAGGGTGGTGATGAGATGATGAAAGATGAGTGGTGTGAATGATTGAACTCTTAAGGAACCTTGGAGGGATACTAGACTTTAGGACTTTTGGATTTGATTTGGATTTGATTTTGACTTGATTTGGATTTGGATTTTATTTGGATTTGATAATGAACTCATAAAATCCAAGAGGTTGGATGTTGTCTTGGAATAAACTTGTCCAGAAGGTGATAATTTAACTAAGTGTATGAAGAAGGATTCATCCACACACACCTAGTCAAACAAGATGATTTTGATTTTATTTAAAGGATTTACCAAAAGTATAGTATGAAGGATTTTTCCAAGATTCTAAGAGTTTTTTGTGAGATGGGTTTTGATTGATGCTTTGAAATGGATGAAAGTGTTGATTTTGATCCTAAGTGAACTTATAGAGACTTTTGTTTACAAGACCTAGGTATTGAAGAACATGCTATACTTCCAAGAACTTGTTAACCCTACAAAGTGAGATACTCAAAATGTTGAAAAAGACTTGGATTTTGATAATAATAGAATGAGTATAAGTTGGGATTGTCCTTTGAAGCACATTTGTAAAAGTTATAGACCAATCTTTCTCTAACTACGTAAAGCATAGACTGATGTTTCTTGATATTTCTTGGACTAAGACGTTTGTTTCGATTGATGGAATTTGGTTTTGGGATTTTGATCTTGTAGGAAATCATTTGAGAGAACACATGTGTGGGGTTCAATTGTCTTTTATCTTTGCTTAATGAGTCCTTTTTACCACAAACACCTTCTTGCTTATCTTTTCAAACTAAATGTCTAATGTCTCAATTTATTTTCATACCACAAGGTCCATTATGTGGAAATCAATAAAATCAAGGCAATAGTTCCCTAATGTTCACTTTAGAGAGAGAAAATTGAGATATAGATCCAAATACTTAGAAGCCTCTAAGGATAGAATCCCTAGGGACAAGTAGTAGCATTTGGATTTTTCAAAGGTATTTGCTCCTCCTAAAGGGTTTGAAATTATGATGATTTGGTTGAATATTTATTTTCCAATGTTTTAGATCCAATCAAAGTGTTTTGATTCCAAAATGATGCACAACCCTAGGATAGAAGAGACAATATCTGTTGAATTCCCACTTGGATAAATCCAGTTGTGCCTATTCTTAGTGGATGATTAGAAGCTTTACCACACTATCCCCCCTCCACAACACTCACTTCTACGGGTCAGCCAAGCTTTAGTTCTCATGAATCTCCCATGACGAACTTTTCATCTCTACTAAGAACCGCAAAAATGTGGGACAGCTTCAGAACGACCGTTCTTGCACCAACAAATAGTAAGGATTTTGGCCTCTATACAAATTAGTTCTTAGTCAGGGTAATCAAGGACATGCCACTTTGGGAGCATCCAACAAGCCACTAAAGGATTACAGGAGTAACCCATTCTAAAAGACACTGTACGACTAAGGCCTACATACCATGAGGACTTGACAGTTTAGTCTTATCCATTTGTATATTGGACCTAGTGAAAAACCGGTTGGAGTTGCCTTTGAATTGGTCTTAGGTAGGCCCCTCTAAAGGTGAACAATAGCGAGAAAGTAAATCCATAGTTTGATCAATCATTGTTAGAGTGAACAAAGAGAGAACACGCGCAATGCCTTTCCTCACACTAGCAAGCTTTGTTCAATTTTTAAGAGGCCAAATTGAAGTGTGGAGGCAATCTTTTAGACAACTTAATATCGCCAAAAATACTTTTGATTCTCAAGATCGTTGTGAAGCGTGATAGAAGTGCATACACCTTTTGAATGATATTAGTGTGTAAAAAATATTACAAAACAAGAAAGACACATGTTCATTTTAGACCTCAAAAGCAATAGTGAGTTCTTTTTAAAGCACCAAACATTATTGTGAAATTGATTGTTCGATTTTTAACCAAATCCAAAAGCTAGTGAGTTTCTAAGTTCAATTTTAACCAACTTGAAGAGATCAAATCAATGGTTAATTTTAAACCCAAAAATGAAGTGAGTTGGCCCAAAATAGAAAATGAAAGCAGAAAATGGATGCCCTAGGCTTATTACAATAAGCATTTAAAAATGATTTTTCATTTCAAGTGTAATGCTCAATTTTCAACTCCAATCTATTTGTCTTCTTTGATTCCAATGTGAGAGAAAAACCACCTTTGTTTCTCAATGCCAACCTACAAACATTACAAAGTTATCAGAAATGAGAAGTATGCACATATTGCAAAACTATAAAAGTATGCACAAGGAATGTCAACTATTTGATGAAACTTTTTTAAAGAAAGAAAATAAAATTGACAAGGCTCATGAGTTCTTTTTGATGAAATTAACCCAATAATAAATGTCAAAACATTTTCTATTCGCATCTGCTTTCATGAAAGGACTGACGATTTCAAAACTTCATATTTTTAATATACAAAGCCATATAAATAAAAAAACCTTTCCTTTAGCGAGCTTCAAATCAAAATTAGTGGTCGACCGTGCAAAAGTTAAAGAGCATAACCAGTAGAAACCATACCTCAAAAAAGAAAAGAAAAAGTAAATAAGATGTCAACAACAAGATAAAGAATAGAAAATGCAGTAAGGATGTCAACAACAAGGATGAATGCAACTAGCACCTAAAGTTTCGAGTTTATGTGAAAAGACACTTCCTTCTTCTTGAATGTATTAAATCCATTTTGAACAAAACAAAAAGCTTGAAGTGTGCATTATTCAACCAAATCTACAAAAGATAATGTATTTGATAGCAGACCAAATCAGAGATCAAATCGCACATTAAAGATTGTTATTTCTTTTGCCCAATACTCTTTGATCATACACTGTTGACTATGAAGCTCAACATGTTTTTAAAAAATTTACCCACTTAAGATATTTTATTCCACGATTTTTCTCAAAAGATTCCAACCATTGTAGATTTTGTAAGCCTGTTAAAGATTTGCTTTCAACACCAAAAAAAGGTCTGCCAACTACGTACCCATAGAGAATAATCGCTATCAAACAAACTAACAGTTTATCACTGTCAATCGCACTACTGCCAAATGCAATGATATTAAAGATGCACAGTCAGCAAATAAATGACTAAACCTGCATTTAATAATAATGTTAGAATATTGAAGCACCGAACTTTATATCTTGGGCTGCAAAGGCTTTTAGATAATTTCAAGCTAAGTGATTGGCAGGCGTAAACTTTCAAGCAAACACAATTAGTAGGTGCAAATCTGAAAAGGCGTAAACTTTTAAGAAAATGATATTAGCAAGTGCAAATCCAAATTCTCAGACCTTTGACGTAGCGAAAATTTAACCTAGACATTAGCTTAAGACATTTTAGAATAAAAATTAGATTTATCATTTTCTACAATATTAATAGGCATGTATGCAAAAAAGAGCAGACACAGAGCACTAAACTGTTTGACTGAATTCCCTCTAAGACTTACTCTCAAGTGAAGCAATGATATGTACAAGATAATGAATATGTTGAAAGGGCTTCAAAGAGTTGAAGAAAAAAAATGCAGCAAATTCAATTTTGAGTTATTCTTTATCACTACCGCCGCCCTGCATTACATTATGTTAGTGATATATGTTGGCCCACAGTTGTCGTTGCACCAAAAGATCGACCTGTTAATGCCCGATATAACTACCAAAGTTAACGGATCCACGGGAGGCAGTTAGTCCATGTCATGAATCCTGAGGGGAGCACTGACCATCTGCCAACAAACTCCCCCAAGCGTTACCCAAGGGGATTCGAACTCGACACCTTTGGCTCTGATACCAATTGTTGGCCCACAGTTTTCATTGCACCAAAATATTGACCTTTTAATGCTCGATACAACTACTATAGTTAACGGATCCACGAGAGGAGGTTAGTCCATGTCACGAATCTTGAGGGGAGCACTGACCATCTACCAACAATATACATTATGCCAAGAATAACCAGAAGGAAATCGCGTCTTTAAATTCTTCACGAATATTATTTATTGCTAAAAATTTGGAGCAAATGATAAAATGATGAAATAGCATTCAATATAAGCAATAGAGGAACCCCTAATAGTAGTAAAATTTACCATTAAGAGCCAAACAAACAATTATTAAGAGAATTTTTGAAGTGTTGCTGAGGGTTAAAAAATACTAATATTAACCAAAATAGTGAGGCAAAATTTGAAAGGATAGCGAAAGAAACCTTGCACAGAAAAATTACTAAAAATTTTGGCTAGATTCGTGCATAAAGTTGGTTTCCTACAACAGCAGATCGATTGAGCTTTATAACTTACAAAAATCAAAACCACATCCACAAATGTCATATTCAATTAAAAAAAACCATATCCCTATAATTTTCAATGCTTTTACTTTTGATAGAAAAGGAAAGGTTTCATCTATTCTAAACTTGGTTTAACATCTAGAAAGCGACGCCCATTAAGAATAAAGATTCTAAAAATTTTGCAGCTTCCTTTTTTTTTGGATTTGATGAAGATGGGCTCAAGTAAAAGGAATGTTCCTCAATAAATCCAAGAAAGAAATTGACTTCACTTAATAAATGCAAGAAGCTTGGAGTTCCTAAATGGTATTTTTCCCTCCTTCTAGTGCCAGATGTAAGCACTAAAATCTACAAAATAGCTTAAACCTCAACACACATTAGCATGGGTTAGTTTAAACTGAGCAAATAAAATAGTGCTCCTATGAGATATTCCAACATGCTTCATAATGCAAAAAAATCAATAAAAGATCAAATAAACTAATTGAGAGCATACAAAAGCATGGTGGATACCCATCCCATAGTGGATTGATACTACTTTGATGTGGAAAGTAGCCCTTTCCCAACCCTTGATAAGCTTGATGATGGATGTGTGATGAACAAAATGACAAGAACCTAACTATGAATGATGAAATATATGCTTAATTGGATTAAAATATGGATGATTTGTGGATTCAAATGACAATAATAAACTTGTGAATGCTTGTGGATTCAAATGAGCATAATGATCTTACCTGGATTGTGGATGCCAAACCAAATAGAGAAGGCC
>VDFB02270651.1:298783430-298801161 GCA_007258455.2 Sequoia sempervirens | reverse complement strand
TTATGAGATAACGAGTGGATTTCCAACGAGTTTTTTTGAAAGCCGTTGGAACCCATTTTGACCCATTTTCGGGGCCTCAACCTTTCATCTAGGCCCTCAAAATCCCAATTTAGTGTTTTTTTCCAACATTTTGAAAATTTGTTTTCACTCATAACTCAAAATGCATATCCCGAATCTGGGATGTTAGTTGGCAATTCATCCTATCTCACCAATGGGTATTTCTTGGAAAAAATTGGGACTCTCAAACATATGACCATGAGGTTTCCTAAATGGAAAAATTTGACAATTTTTGAAAATTGCCAAATTTGGAAAAATCTGATTGTCAACATTTTATGCCCTTTAAACCCCGGAACTTGGTGTAGAATTCATCCCATCACATCCTTCAATCATTCTAGTCTTCAATCCAATCCTCATATGAGCTTTAATCCTATCCCAATCTGAGCTTAACCAAACCCCTAATCTGAGCTTTCGTCCCTCTACAGTCCAGATCTTTGGGTATTGAACAAAGTCTTAAGATCCCTCCCTCCATCTTCTTCAACTCTCATCTCAAACATTCATCACACATTTTAATTACACCTCCTCAAGCCTCTTGTCATCTCCAACCTTCATCAAACCTCCTTCTATCATTTCAAACTCTCATCAATCGTAATCTTCCACCTGTTCCCACCCTTCACCTTCTCGTTCCACGAATCAGTCATCCATCCCGACAATCCTTTTCCCCCCCCATCCTCTACCCTCATCCCATCTCATAATCCCTTGTCATTGGTATCTTGCTATAGGCTTTTCCCCACACAACCCAATTCCATCTATCTCATCATCATCACTTCTACTTCTTTTACGCATCTTTTCAATCTCTTATCACTTCATCATTCATCTATATGGCATCTCATCCACCCGCTTCATCTTTGATGATTTGGACAACTATCCCATCCCTGAGTTTTATATAGTCACTATCCTTCAATCCAATCCATCTGGTCTATCTTGTCCCATCATGTCGGTCCACTCATTTTATCCCCTTATCTGGGGTTATCTCATCATCTTTCATCCATCACTTTTCTTTGGCCTTCTATCGAACTACGTTGCCCCTGCGCTTTCATGTAGGCAAGGTCGATCACTTGATCCGCCCCCGGGGTTCCATCATCGATCTTCATTGTCCACTTTGTCCCTTTATCGCCTACCATTAATCTTTCTACTTTACCCATCTGATCCTTTATCATCTATCATCAATCTTCATATCTTATTCCTATTTGTCTGTCCCATCTTTATCATCCATCGAGGTCTCCTATCTTGTGTCATGTCTTGTGTCGCGTCATCAAGCTATACCCTTATCTAGCTGGATCTTAACAAATGAGATTCACTTGTATCATCAAATCCAATCAGTTTTGAATATCTTGTGTCATATCAATCTTTTAATTTAGTATCCATCATCGGTCTCAATAGGATGCATCCTTCCTAACAGACCTCATCAATCCCATCCATCCCCTTGATTGATCCTATGGCAAAGGACGTTTGAAATTAATTGAGATCTTTTGATGCTTTTGGCTTTTGTTTATCATTTGAGCTCCTTATCATCACTTGTCATGGTCGCCTTGATCCATCATATCATGGTGTGCTTTGACTAGTCAACATAGGGGTGTATCTTGATCTTTTCTGTCTTCTCGGTTGTCCCACGTAGTACCCACCAAGATCCCTAAGGTCTTTGTGTTACTTGAGGCATCCTTGTGTGCTTGTGGTTATCCCAATACCTGGCCAGACCAAGGTCATCGTGACTTTGGGGTGTTGGGATAGCCTTCTTGTTTTTTATGTTTGTTTTATGCATTAGACACTCATCAGCCTTGGTTCTTCATACCTTGGCGTCTCGTAATCAATACGCTATAGCAAAATCGTCTTCGAATGCGATGTCAAATTGCATTTGGAGTTTCATTTCATCTTCATCACACTCCTCCCAATCCTCCATCACTTTGCATCATCTTCTTCACCACCCATTGCATCATCTCATCCATTTCGAGAGCCCACCCATGTTCTCTTGAACCCACATGTCCTCTCGAGGGGGCATCCTTCATCCCTAACTTTCATCTTTACCCCCATCATCTTCCTTCCTAGTCACTTCTTTGAATGACTGGGGCATCTTTTCCAATCTAACCATCTTCTTCTAGGTTCTATGTTTTAATATTCTTTGAAATGATGCTACTTCATAACTCCATCTCAAAGAGGGGAAAAATGTAGATGTCTAAATTTGGACACTTAATTTATCCAAATTCATCCCCTTTCATCTTATTTTCGTTAATTAAGTAATACTGCTATTATTTAATTAATATCTTTAATTCTGCCAAATCCCTAAGGTATTTAATCAATAATACCTTATCTCTTTAATCCTCCTTCCATCAATTGAAATAAATAAATATTCCATTTATTTAATTCTCTTCATGTCACATCCTCCATCATTTTTTATCTTATCCTAATGCATCTTCTAATCTCATCATTAGGATGTGCACATGCCTAATCCTTGATTAGGATGTGTCACATCCTCCAACTTTTGCAAGTTGGCCTGTAATCTCTTTTAGCCACCTAACCTTCCTCTAACCCCTCATCAACTAGCCTAATCAACCTCTCAAGGAATTTTTAATTCCTTTTATCCTTCCAAGGAATATTAAATTCCTTTTCTCTTCCCCATTTTCTTTATGACATGTGTCTTTAGTCAACCCTATTGAATGCTTTTCTTTTTTGACAAGGCATCTCCCTTCCCTATGTGAATTTTTAATTCACCTTTTAATCCCCCAATACATTTAAGGAATTTTAAATTCCTTCTCTCATCCCCATAAGGATATTTGAGGAATTTTTAATTCCACACTTGTCCTCTCACCCACATGGGGACAAGGACATCCTTTATGAGGATATTTTGACCAAATCCCAAGGTACTTTGTACCCTTTCTATGTCATGTCCTATCCTTCCACCTCATGTCCACTTCACCTTTTAGGGGTATCTCACATGCCACATGTCAAGATGTGAGGGCTTGTGAGTTCTCAACTCACCTTAGCCCTACATCTTGATATTTGGTGGCTCAATCTTGACCCTCCATTTCCCCTAGGAATTCTTGAAAATCCTATAAATACCCCCTCTTTTCTCTCATTTTGGGGAGATCATTTTGCTAGCCAAAATCTTGCAGTTTTGTTTCTCAATCTACACTTAGCCATTTTCATGCTTTCATCCATTTCCATCCATCTTCACATCATCATCTAGCTTGCATCTTGCCATCCAAGGAGCATACATATCGAAGATCGAAGGGCCAACCAAAGGATCGATTCGACGCAAGGTATAAAGTTTTATTTTGTTGCTTTTTACTTTGTATTGTTTCCAACTTAGGCTAATCTTGAGGTGTAGGTTGTTTTGGTGTTTGTTTGCACTCTTTTACTTTTTGCTTGCTTCCTAACGCTCACATTTGACCTATCACAGTTCCTACTCTTATTCCTTCAGTGTCTTCCACTGTGTTGATGTTTACTCCAGCAGTACCTACTACAAAGGGTACTCTTGAAATAAACATCCTTGAAGAAGATCCTTCTAAGGAAATAAATACTAAGTCTACTCCTTCTACCTCTTTTCAAAAGAATACATGTCTTGGTGATGATTGGGATTCCTTAGACTTTACAGATTCCTTCGTTTAGGAATATAAAGTCGACCTAATCCACTTAGACTTTCTGATGGCATCATTCACACCCGCTATCAAAGATGGTTACTCTTCTGTATCATGGGGTAAGGTGAATGAAAATTGTAATTTTCTTGGTGTTGATCCTCCTTCTAAGGAAGATGACTACACTTCTATTAAAGAGGTTAACTCTAGCAGTCTTGTTAATAAGAATGATGACGGTCCCATAGAGGAGTGTGATCCTTGTTGTTGGGACAATGCTCTTTATGAGGATCCTCCTTTTCAAGACTTGCAAACACGTTATGGCCATGACTTTAAGCTCATCTCTAAGTATGGCTATGAGCATAAAGGTTGTGGGCATAATGAACAAGGCATTCAGGTCCCTATAGAATTCACACCCTGTAAGCATACTTTGGGACTTGGTTACTTGAAGGAACGATCTAAATAGAAGCCGTGTTTGAGTGACATGAATTCTTCTCAACCTCATTTTATTGAGAAAATTCTTCCTCCATTGTCGTCTATCTTCGTGCCTTCTTCTTCTTCTTGTGATAAGTCAAACCTTTCTCCACAAGAGAAAGGGTTGCTTCCTGCTCCTCATCCTCTATCCAAGCAAGAGCATATTTTTTTGCGGCTTCTAAAAGCCTACTTAATCACTCTTCCTTCTCCTACATGTAATAAATTTAATGAACATGATGAAGAAAGACATTCTTTTTGTGCATACCATCGAGTGCTTGGTCATTCCACTAGTGAATGTAAGGCCTTGAAGGATAAAATAAAACTTCATGATTTAGGTGCCATCAAATTCCTGTTTGATTGATTCACCTGCCTTTACTTTGCATGACAAGTGATATCGAAGTTTACCTCTATATTGCATGGTTCTCCTCCCCTATATGTTGGGGGTAGTGGTAACTTTTTTTGGAGATGTGTGTCCTTTTTAAGGACCCCTCTCTTCTCTCCATCTTTCAAATGAAGTGTCCCTTCAGTGGACACCTTTTCTCTTTTGAAGGGTTCCCGAGGGACCTCTTTGAAAACTTTTCCTCTCAAATGAATTCATTGTCGTCTAGCTTGGGGGAAGCCTGACTAGACCTCGTTTCTCAAACAACGCATCCCTTGAGTGGACCCCTCTTCTTTTGAAGGGTTCCCGAGGGATCCCTTTGAAATCCTTTCAACTTGATGATGGTCTACATGACTATTTTCTTACTTGCTCTATAGGACCAAGAACCCGTAGAGCTCCTTTACATAATTATTTGGTGATACAGGTTCTCCTCCTTGAGCATGGTTTTCTTTTATCACCTCTTTTGTGGTGCGGGTTCTACTCTTGAGTGGGTTTTTCTTTCACCACATTCTTTTTGGTGATATGGGTTCTCCTCCTTGAGTGGGGTTTTCTTTTATCACCTCTTTTGTGGTGTGGGTTGTACTCCTGAGTAGGTTTTTCTTTCACCATGCACTTTTTGGTGATACAGGTTCTCCTCCTCGAGTAGGGTTTGCTTTTATCACTCCTACTTTGTGATGCGGGTTCTACTCTTGAGCGGGTTTTAGTTTCACCACGCGCTTTGTTAATTTCTATCTTTCTCTTCTCTCTTGTATATACCAAATCAAAGATCTACATCTTCTTTATCTTGAGTATATGATCTATCTTTAACTTCACAGTCCTGTGAAACTATGAAGTCCTCTTTTGACCCTAAACTCTTAGGTTCGCCAGATTGCGGTCTACTTCCTCAATGGTTCAGGTATACATTTCTAACTCTACTCTTTCTTGATCTACTTTATTGAGCACTCATCAGTGTTTGTGCTCGCTAAAGTGGGGGAAAAATGTATAAGAGCAAATTTTCACCCCATGTGCAATTCCCCTTTTTTCCTTTACCCACCTTAGAAAACCAAGGTCGAAGGTTTAATTCCACCTAAGTCCGTTGCTTGTATCACACTTGGCACCTGTTTTGAGCATCGATGGAGGTGTTTCTGTTGGGGAGGCCCACATGGCATGCAGACATTTGTGTGGCGCACTTACGTCCCTGACAGATTCCTGCATTTAGAGCCTACAGAAGCGTTACACTTCCCATTGGGGGTCGATTTGTAATGCCCTCCTCGGCCGACCGACCCGAATATGGTCGTTTCTCTTTATCTCTTCTTCAAATTCATCCCTTGAACATGAGCATTTCATCTTCTACCATCTTCTACACCTCTCTCCTCTCCCTTTACACATCTCTCTAATAACTTCTTCACTCCATTCACAAGCTCTAAGCATCTTCTTCACCATCTCTTCAATCTCCAAACACTTTACACTTCACAACAACAACATCAATACTCCACCACTTCAGTAGAGCAACTATGGAACAAACACCATTGTAGCAGAGGCTTGAGTTCCTCTCATTTTCCCCCCCAAGCAACCTTGAGTGCTCTTGGTGGAGGTGGTAAGCTTTCACTCCTCTCCTCTATTACTTGGTTGAGTAGCATAACACTATTTTGTAGTACTTTAGTGCTCTTTAATTCATTTCTACTTTTCTCTCCATGCATCTAGCTGTCCGTGGAGGTGGGAACACCAAAACGAGGTCTGACTGAGGTAGGCCCCTATTCAGCCACCCAACAATTTTTCTCTCCCTCTTATGTGTAGGTATTGAAGAAACTCACAAGCTAGAAGCTTCATCACTCGCACGGTCATAAGTATTTCCTTTCTTCTCCTTATCGTCTTTGTTCCATTTCAATATTATTACTAGTTGCTTTCTTGCATTCTAAAAGTTCTCAGTAATTGGAGTGTAAGTCATCACATAGCAATTTTCTGAGACAGTCTCACTTTCTGGTCCCTACGAGATACCAGCGTGCCACATTGTCATCCGTATTTTGCACTGTCGTCCTTTGGCCGAGAGCTTGATAGTTTGTCCAAAAAATCTCTGTGACCTGCTCTTTTGGATTCTAAAACTCTCGCCACTGTTCCATTGAGGTAGTATAGGGAAGTTTTTCCCATGAGGCTCTCTGAATGAAGAGAACTCCTGAGTAGTGAACCCCCCTATATTACACATAAAACTACAATTTTCTAATGTGACTATATTCCCTCAGAGTTTGGCTAGACCAACAATGGAATGGTTCTCTCACCTTCCTCTCAAAATCAAAAAGTTCCAAGAAATTGTGGACGCATTTATAAAGAACTACGAAAGAACTATCTTCTCTCAAACAAGCTAAGGGGGAAATATTCACATCCTTCTTACAATGATGGTGATCCAAGGCCAACAGGAGCATGTTGACTATGCTTGAAGAACAAGAAATCTGCACTATCATCGCTAATCTTGAAGGAACCTTGGAATTCCATCTGAATATGCAATGCATCACCACAAATGACCAGTTGATCCCCAAGGTGCTCAACATCGAAAGATCCCTTATCATAAAAGGGGGGACACCTACTTATCAAGACAACTTCCCATCAATTAGTTAAAACGAAAAACCTCGCACATGGGCAAATAACAAGAATGTCACTAACGATGGTGTGGTTGATGCAAAAGTTGTTATCAGTGTCCCAAGGCAAAAAATGCAATCATATCAAGAACCGCAAGACAATAATTGAAACAACACACAAGTCACCATATTATCACAACAACATAGCAATCAAGTGGTCACTAATTTGAATAATCAAGGGGGACCACCCTCCCGGAACAAGTATCCCCCCAAATGAAAATACACACCCCTTGGGGAATCAATTGAATTTGTGATGAAAAAACTAGTATAAGAGAATCTCATTAAAATTCCCATTTATGAGAATTATCAAGAGCCACAAGTGAAACCACCATGGTATAATGAAAATCACCTTTGTGATTTTCATAAAATTAAGGGACATATGACAATCAGTTGCATGAGACTAAAAAACTTGATCCAAGACCTTATCAATGATAGAACCATAAATGTTGAAAAACCTATAGGAAATCAAGACCTTAAGGTATACATGAATCTGATGCCAGATCACAATAAAGGAAACAACAATGGAAAGACAAAGTATAGCAATGTAAATCATTTTTACGATCATGTTGTTGTGTCCTTAGATGAATGGGTCACTATTGTCAATTTCAAGGGAGCCAAAGCCGACTGTGGAGTCACCACATGTGGTGGCAGAGTTACCATTCCTAGAACATCACAACCATGCAAGGAACCAACCTTTAATCCAAAATCTATTCCCAAAGGTTATAATTTCTTGGAATAGCTAAAAATAACCCTCGTACAGATCTCCATCATGGAGTTACTAAAGATCTCACCTGCATAGAGGAAAATCCTAGAAGAAGCATTGGCTTCATCCACTATCCCCACAGATCTTGATGCAGACCAGTTCCAAGCTATGGTCAGACATATCACTACCCCACATCTCCTAACATTTTTTGATTAGGACTTCCCAATGAAACCATCTCATAACTGCGCACTCCATCTTGAAGTCCTAGTCCATAAAAATAAAGTCAAAAGGGTCTTGGTTGATTGGGGTGTAGGTCTAAATATCTATACTCTCGAGCTAATAAAGAATCTGGGATCCTTCAAGGACGTCATTGAAAAAGTTAAAGGTATTACAATCAGGGCATATGATGATTAGGAAAGAGTGTCTCAAGGTAGTATTTAAATCCCTATTCAAGTAGGGCAAGCCATCATGGAAACTGCATGCCAAGTCCTTGATCTTTAATTACCTTATGATATCCTCCTGGGGTGCCCATGGATCCATGGAATGCAAACTATCACATCCACCTTCCATCAATGTGTCAAGTTTCCCTATCAAAATCAAGAGGTCACAGTCCATGGTGATCCCAAGCCATTTTATTATTGCAAGAATCTGGAAGCCAAGTACTACAAAATCCCTCAATTCCCAAAGAATGATGAAGGCCCTACGACTTCATATGTAGACCCATCTACCTTAGCCTCCACTTTTGAGACTAAGATACCCTCCATTCTAGAAATCTCTGATATCAAATTCATTATCCAAGACAGTGGGTGTGGGGATTACAAAATGAAAAAGAGCACGTTCGTAATAGGAGAGCTACCTCAATCTCCTAGATATCAATGGAAACCGCATCCAAATAACACTTCATCCCAAACCTTCAAAGTAGAGTCCTCCAAATTTAGATTCTTGGGAGACCTAAGACAAGAAATGGTGCAAGAAAAGGCATATCAAGTCTGCTATACCAAGATGAAAGGCCCATGCCTGATCTTCCCATGGATGATAACAAAAAAGGACTACAGATGATGCAAGGATGAGGCTACAACAAAAATAAGAAACTCAGAAAAAATGGCAATGGTCTTCTTGAACCTATCATTCCTAACAAGTGCATAAGGAATCTTGGCCTTGGATGTACACCTCCGAAAATAACCATACTTGGCAAAAGTGCCTTGGTTAGAAAAGTCAAAGCTCCTCTCCAGTTACCGGTGTCTACAGGTTTACCATTATATAACTTTACCTTTGACATAAATGATGTATGTGAAAAGGGCCCCATAATTGATCTACCCATTCTTTTTGAATATTCTAACCTCTTTATGATTAGTACCCTATCTTTCAAACCAAGTGACCAAACTAATGAGCTAAGAAAATTCTACCCCCAACTCATCGATTACGACTAATGAGGACCACCGATTCTGGACACGTTTGAAAATGATGAGGCTCTCTTAGAATTCATGGGATTATGAGATACTCTACCATATTGGGATCACAAAGTTGGGTTCGACATTGAGATAGACACACATGGCTATTATGGGGAAATGATTGAATCCCTCAGTCGCAAAAGTGAAAATTTAAGAATAATATCTAGGTCTTTGAGTGAAAACCACACTATGGCACTCTAAGAATTGAAAATAGTAAAACCAAAGGACATATCAAATGGTGAAAACCTCTCTGAGGTGCCAGAGGATGAGGGATTCAATATTCCCCTTAGTACTATTCATTAGGAAAAGTTAGCATTCTTAGCAGAAAAGTGCAATTCGGTCAACTTGGGAACAAAAGAAACACCACACATAACCTTCTATGCAGAATAAATTTTTCTAGAAGAACATAAACTTGTAGCTACATTCCTAAGGGAAAGAAAGGTAAACTTTGCATGGAAATACGCCAAAATTCCTAGTCTTGATCCATAAGTTGTGGTTCACCATCTAGCCATCTACACAGAAGCAAAAGAAGTAAGACAAAAACTGAGAAAGATGCATCCACAAATAGCATTATTGGTTAAGATGGAACTACAGAAGCTCCTTAATGCTAGCTTCATACAACCAATTGATTATCCAGAGTGGGTTTCAAATATTGTACCTTTTTCAAAGCCCACTGGGGATATCTGCATCTGCACTGACTTCAAGGACCTAAATAAGGAATGCCCCAAGGATGACTTCCCTCTTCCCAATATCGACATTATTGTGATTCAAACAATAGGACATGAAATGTTGTCATTGATGGATGGGTTGTTAGGGTATAATCAGGTCTTGATAGCTAAAGATGACCGACACAAAACAACTTTCACCTACCCATGGGGAGCTTACTACTAGAACACGATGTCGTTTGGGTTGAAAAATGTAGAATCTACCTACTAGAGAGCTATGACACTAATTTTCCATGACATGATTCACAAAACTGTGGAAGACTATGTGGATGACATATTAGCCAAATCAAAGAAGCGTTAGGATCACATACCAGCTCTAAGCTCCATCTTTGATAGGCTAGAAGAATACAAGGTTAGGCTCAATCCAAAAAAGTGTCTTTGGTGTATAATCAGGAAAGCTGCTAGGGTACATTGTATCTATGAGGGGAATTGAGGTAGAGACCAGCAAAGTCAAATCACTTCTCGAGATGGAGGCACCAAAGACATTGTAGCAGTTAAGGGGTTTACAGGGAAGACTCCAATCCATCCGTCGGTTCATAGCACAATTGAAAAATAAGGCTATCCTATATTATCATCTACTCCACAAGGGGGTAGCATACAAATGGGACGAGAAATGTGACTAGGAATTCAACAAAATCAAGGAGTACTTGATCACACCACCAGTTCTCATGCCATGAATTCTAGGCAAGCCATTGATCTTATATATATCAACAATAGCAACCCTTAGCACTCTTTTAGAACATGGTGAAAATGGAAAAGAGAGAGCTATTTACTACATCAGTAGAACCATGGTGGGACATGAGCTGAATTACACATTCATTGGAAAGGCTTGCTTAGCAGTGGTGTTCATAGCACAAAAGTTTAGACACTATATGTTGGCGCACCAGATAAAACTCATTGCATGGAAGGCCATTAAAGGACAACTAATTGTAGATTAGCTAGCAGAAGCACCGATGTGTTTAGAGAACGAACTTGTATCAGAGTTCCCCGATGAGTCAATATTTAACCTAAGTGCCTTAGATCACTAGAAAGTATATTTTGGTGGATCCTACACACAACATGGATCAGGAGTAGGAGTCTTTGTTCATTACACCACAAGGAGATTGCATACCCAAGTCATACAACTTGTCTTTTCCTTGCACAAATAACATTATAGAATATGAGGCTCTTGTTATAGGACTCAAAATAACAGTACAATGGGAGATCATGGCACTCAAGGTCTATGGAGACTCACAACTTATCATCAACCAGGCCAATGATGAATACCAAACAAAGGATGGAAAATTGACTCCATACAAGAGACTGGTGGAAAGCCTCAAAGAGTTCTTCATTGAAATAACGTTTCAACAAATACTAAGGGAAAACAACAGGGCTACGGATGATATGGAAACAATCGGGTTGCTACTGAATATCCCACACAACGTCCCTAAGCAAGAATTCCTTGTAGAGTAGCTTCTCTTACCAGCATTTGAGGTACCAGAGTCTGAATTTGTGTTTGAAATTGTTGGTCCTGGTGATCCTTGGTATCATGATATATACACCTACTTGAGAATAGGAGTCCTCCCTGGTGATATCACCCCAAACCTTAAAAGAACATTTTTCAAGAAGTCATCCCACTTTGTTCTCTTAGGAGACACACTATACCATAGGAGTATCGAGGGAACCTTGTTACGATGCCTTAATACGGAGGAAGCTTTTACTACTTTGACCAAGGTACACAATGGCATTAGTGGGTCACATTTGAGTGGTATGAACTTGGCTAAGAAACTGTTGAGGACTGGGTACTATTAGCCTACAATGGAGAGAGAAGCTCATGACTATGTCCAAAGGTGTCTGCAATGTCAAGAACATGGGGATCTCATTCATGCACCAGCTCAAGAGCTTTACCCAATCATTACACCTTGGCCCTTTTCACAATGGGGGCTTGATCTCATCAAAAAAATCACACCCACCTCATCCAGTGGACATAAGTTCACCATCACCACCAATGAGTATTTCATGAAGTGGGTAGAGGCCATTCCCATGAACTATATTACAGGAAAGCAGATTTCCAAGTTCATCTTGAACTACCTAATTTTCCGCTATGGTGTCCCTCAAGCCATTACCTCAGATAATGAGACACCTTTCAAAAACCAAGATGTTCGAGACCTATGCCAAAAATTTAACATCCAACATCACTTTTCTAGTCCATACTACCCCCAAGGAAACAACCAAGCTAAGTCTACGAATAAAACCATCTTGCAAACCCTAAAGAAAATAGTCAATGAAGTTAGTCGTGACTAGCACCTACAGTTGAATCTCGCCTTATGGGCCTACTGAATGAGTGTCTGCATACCTATAGGTGCAACTCCATTCTCCCTGGTCTATGGATCAGAAGCCATCCTTCCCATTGAGATCAAGCTCCCATCCTTAAGGATATCACTGCAAACCCTCATTACAGATGAAGGATATCGGGTATCATGATTAAACTAGCTGGAGTAATTGGATGAGTGGTGCATGGATGCCTTAAACCATTTGCAAGTCTACCAAAACCTTCTCAAGAGGAGCTATAACAAGAAGATTAGGAGTCAAACCTTTCAAGTCGAAGAGCTTGTATTGAAGGAGAATCAGAAAAATGTACCAAATCCAGACAAGAAGGGAAAGTTTGAACCTAATTGGTTGGGACCCTTCATCATCACAACGAGCTACAAATTAGGAGCATGTCAGATATCAACACCAGAAGGTGAACCTCTATAGGATCCTATCAATAGGTCCCATCTCAAAAATAATTATGGCTAAACTTGCAAGGTGTAAATCCAAAAATCCAAAAATATCCAAAAAAGGATTGAAAACAATAAAGAAAAAAATTGTCCTCTAGTGAAAACCACTTCGGTGGCACTTTGGGAAAGTACCTTGGTGAAAACTTGGAATTTAGGTGCCTTGTGTAAATAAAGCACTCTACATCCACCATGATCTCTATAGCTTGTTCTACATCATCCATCCATCACACTTCCATATCTCCATCCATCACCCATCCACGTTTGCATCATAGTTTGATCATGTGTTTGTATCATGATCCCTCATAGTACTACTTGGCACATTCCTAAGGTTAGTTTTTTCTACCTATATCAAAGTAGTCTATCACACCACGTTGGGGGAATTTCTTATACCTACATCGGATCGGATTCATGTATATTCTTGCAATCTTCTAGAAAATGAAAAAATCCAAAAAAATTCATAAAATCAGAAAACCCAAAAACATTCAAAACATATCAAAAATCCAAAACAGGTCAAAAATTCAGAAATAGAGTCGTCTTGTTGAACTATGGGTCTCTGAGATCTAAACGTAGGAAAGGCCATCATCGATATGCCCTTGAGACACCCTAGGTCAGTCCTTTAGGAGTTCGTCCTAATAAACTGGCAATCCATTTGTGCATATCTCAACAATAAACGAGTTTGTGTCAGTCAAACTATGTTGTCTTTGCATGTATAACATAGGCAAGGATAATCTTTGATCAGCCCCCGAGGCCTCGAGGATAGGTCTTTAGGTTAGGTTCTTGGTCAAAATCTTAGAAAACACAAAAACATTGGAAATTTTAAAAATCAAAACATTTGTAAAACATCTTCAAGATACCAAAATCAGTAGCTAAAAAAGTTGGTCAACTCTCGGTATTAATAGCCCATTATCCAGTCAAATCCCAAATCATCTAATAACATCATGTCCTAAGATGCATCCTTCCTACTGTGGACATCAACATTGGGCATCACCGTAGTTTAGTCTTGGCTAGAGGTATGAAAAACATTAGCTTGATTGTTTACTTGATCTTTGTCTTGTTGACTTATCTTATTGCACTCATTCCAATGACCTCTTGATGATGTCTAAACAAAGTGATTTAGAGGAAAAGGAAAGGGGCAACGATCATTATCTTTTGTTTGCTACGTTTGTTGGCTACTCTTGTAATATAACCTTGGTGAATAATTTCTTTATTAGGTATAGATGGAAGGTGTTTTGGACAGCTTGTTGACTATTACATATTTACATTTTTCCTTTCCATGTTTTTGCTTGAGAGGTTTGAAATATCTAAAGTACATCCTAGTAAGGTTTCCATATGTTTCACCATCTATTCGTCTACCCAGAAGCAAAACCTTAAGAAAAAAACTGAGAAAGATGCATCCAGAAATAACATTATTGGTCAAGATGGAATTATAAAAGTTCCTTGATGCTGACTTCATACGACCAATTGATTATCCAGAGTGGGTTTCAAATCTTGTACCTGTTTCAAAGCCCACTGGGGGCATCCGCATCTGCACAAACTTCAAGGACCTAAATAAGGCATTCCCCAAGGATGACTTCCCTCTTCCTAATATCGACATGATTGTGGATCAAACAATAGGACATGAAATGTTGTCATTAATGGATGGGTTCTTAGGGTATAATCAGATCATGATAGCTAAAGATGACCAACACAAAACAGCTTGCACCTGCCCATGGGGAACTTACTGCTAGAACATGATGTCATTTGGGTTGAAAAATGTAGGAGCTACCTACTAGATAGGTATGACACTAATTTTCCATGACATGATTCACAAAACTATGGAAGACTATGTGGATGACATATTGGAAAAATCAAAGAAGCATTGGGATCACATACTAGATCTAAGCTCCATCTTTGACAGGCTAGAAGAATACAAGGTTAGGATCAATTCAAAAAAGTGTGTCTTTGGTGTAAAATTAGGCAAGCTCCTAGGGTACATTATATCTATGAGGGGAATTGAGGTAGAACCCACCAAATTCAAAGCAATTCTCGAGATGGAGTTACCAAAGACATTGAAGCAGTTAAGGGGTTTGTAGGGAAGACTCCAATCCGTATGTCGATTCATAGCACAATTGGCAGATGAGGCTATCCCATATTCTCATCTACTCCACAAGGGGGAAGCATACAAATGGGATGAGAAATGTGACTAGGCATTCAACAAAATCAAGGAGTACTTGCTCACACCACTAGTTCTTATGCCACCAATTCTAGGAAAGCCAATGATCCTATATATATTAGAAACAATAGCAGCCCTTGGCACTATCTTAGCACAACATAATGAAAATGGAAAAGAGATAGCTATTCACTACATCAAAAGAACCATGGTGGGACATGAGATGAATTACACATTCATTGAAAAGGCTTGCTTAGCAGTGGTGTTCGCAACACATAAGTTCAGACACTATATGTTGGCTCACTAAATAAAAATCATTTCCAAGATAAACCCTCTCAAGATCTGCTTTCTAAAGAAACACTCATAGGGAGAACAACTAAATGGGTCATGATCATGATACACGACATTGAGTATGTAGAACGAAAGGACATTAAAGGACAAGTAATTACAAATTAGCTAGCAGGAACACCGATGTATTCAGAGAACCCACTTGTATCAGAGTTCCTCGATGAGTCAATATATTAACCTAAGTTTGGAAAATCACTAGAAAGTATATTTTGATGGGTCCTATACACAACATGGGTCAAGAGCAGGAGTCTTCTTCATTACACCACAAGGAGATTGCATACCCAAGTCATATAAGCTATCTTTTCCTTGCACAAATAACATTGTAGAATATGAGGCTCTTGTTATAGGACTCAGAATAGTAGTACAATGGTAGATCATGGCACTCAAGGTCTATGGAGACTCACAACTTATCATCAACTAGGTCAATGATGAATACCAAACCAAGGATGACAAATTGACTCCATACAAGAGACTGGTGGAAAGCCTCAAAGAGTTCTTCATCGACATCACATTTGAACAAATACCAAGGGAAAACAATAGGGCAGAAGATGCTATGGAAACAATCAGGTTGCTACTGGATATCCCAAAAAAATGTCCCTAAGCAATAATTCCTTGTAGAGAATCAAAAAAATGTACCAAATCCAGACAACAAGGGAATGTTTGAACCTAATTGGTTGGGACCCTTCATCATCACAACGAGCTACAAATTAGGAGCATATGAGTTATCAACAATAGAAGGTGAACCTTTGTATGAGCCTATCAATAGCTCCCATCTCAAAAAAAATTATACCAAAACATGCAAGGTGTAAATCCAAAAATCCAAAAAAATCCAAAAATGTAAAAATCCAAAAAAAATAGAAAAAGGATTGAAAACAGTAAAGAAAAAAATCATCCTCTAGTGAAAACCACTTCAGTGGCACTTTCGGCAAGTACCTTGGTGAAAACCTGGCAATTAGGCACCTTGTGTAGATAAAGAACTCTCCATCCACCATGATCTCTACGACTTGTTCTTTATCATCCATCCATCACACTTCCATATATCCATCCATCACCCATCCGCGTCCGCATCATGGCTTGATCCTGTGTTTGTATCATGATCCCTCCTAGTACTACTTGGCACATTCCTAAGGTCAGTTTGTCCTACCTATATCAGAGTTGTCTATTGTACCATGATGGGGGCATGTTCTTATACCTACATCAGATCAGATTCGTGTATATTCTCGCAATCTTCTAGAAAATCAAAAAATCCAAAAACATTCATAAAATTAGAAAACCCAAAAACATTCAAAACATATCAAAAATCCAAAACAGGTCAAAAAATTAGAAAAATTTAGAAATAGAGTCGTCTTGTCAAACTATAGGTCTCTAAGCTCTGAATGTAGGTAAGCCCATCATCGATGTGCCCCCAAGACACCCTAGGTCAGTCCTTTAGGAGTCCATCATAATAAACTAGCAATCCATTTGAAAATAAACTGGGATAGGTCTTTGAGTTACATTTTTGGTCAAAATCTTAGGAAACACAAAAGCATTGGAAATTTTGAAAATCAAAACATTTGTAAAACATCTTGAAGATACCAAAAATAGCCTCAAAACATTTCAAAAACATCAAAAACATCCAAAATATTTGAAAAATCCATCCATCCCATTTCATGATCACCTGAAATAAACATCCGTTCATAATAAATGATCGTCATCTTCAACCTTTGGCAACACAATTAGAAACAAGTCTAGTAGATTAAAAGTGAAAACTCAAATGTCAAAGGTCTCAAGTCTAGGTTAGTAGGTAAACAAGTTGGTCAACTCTCGATATTAATAGCCCATTATCTAGTCAATCCCAAATCATATGATAACATCATGTCCTAGGATGCATCCTTCCTACAATGGACATCAACAACATGCATCACCATAGTTTAGTCTTGGCTAGAGGTATGAAAAACATTAGCTTGTTTGTTTACTTGATCTTTGTCTTGTTGACTTATCATATTATGCTCATTCCAATGACCTCTCGATGATGTCTAAACAAAAAAATTTAGAGAGAAAGGAATGGGGCAACGATCATTATCTTTTGTTTTCTGTGCTTGTTGGATGCTCTTGTAATATAACCTTGGCGAATACTTGCTTTATTAGGTATGGATGGAAGGTACTTTGGATAGCTTGTTGACTATTACATTGTTAGGTTTTTCCCTTCCATGTTTTGGTCTGAGGGGTTTGAAATATCTGAAGTAAATCCTAGTAAGGTTTCCATATGTCAAGTGTGAACAAGGATACTCCTATCTAATTGTCAGGTCAAAGTACATCGCACTATGTACAATGCCATCATGGTTCTTTATACCTTGATGCATCATGCTTATGTGTGTTATCAAACATAAGGTAAGTAAGCCCTTTTAAAATCCCAATCTCTGATAAAAGAAACATCATCGTCTCTCATCATTGTCTCTAATAAAGTATCGACAAATCATGGACTTGTTGGATCATTTTTTCATCATCTCATTTATTCTTCCTTTT
>VDFB02270651.1:298767002-298783330 GCA_007258455.2 Sequoia sempervirens | reverse complement strand
TCTTCCTTTCTTTTTTTCTTTTAAAACAATCTTCAAAACTGTCTGACATATATATGACCTATTCATAAGCATCAATTAGGTCGGCCTAATTAGATGCAACCCTTATTCATCAAAAATATCAACTATCAACTTCAAGCATTCACAAAATCTTCGAGAGACAATTTAAATGCTCGACACGCTACATCATGTTGGCATGGACCTAAGATAAGTCGCACATATATCCGCAAAAAAAAATTAATTCACCATGCCACCAATTATCCATGAGGTCAACTAGAAATAGGCTAAATAATGCCAATACACCATATGAGCATTTGAGCATGAGAGATTTTGAACATACATTCTTTCAATATCCATAAACTAATTCCCAAAACTGCAAACAAAAGCTATCAACCATGGAGGATTGTGGACCAAAATATCGGAGGATGTAAACTGTATGTCGATTCAGATACCAGACCAAAATACCAGATCAAACAATGACTTAGTCATACAGTTGCAACTCATATGACATGGTGACATCAATGACAACACAAAAACTGTATAGTTAGTCATTCTTCTTCATTCTTCCAACAAATAGCCAATAGATAATAAGATTGGGAAAAATAATAGAGAAGTAGATATAAAAGACACAATTTAGTAGAGAGAAATGAGAACCTGGATGCTACTCTATAAGAGCGATAATGAAAATAAACAATAATACACAATATCAACTTCCCTTCTACAAGTGCTCAAGGAAGATAGAGGAAGACAAAGAATAATGTCACCATGCCAAGGAGATAGAGCTTTGTGAACCTGCAATAACAAGGGAGTTGGAGCAAAAAGAGGTTGTAGAAACCAAGTATGGAGCTAGTAGCAGAAAGAGAGAGCAAGAATGAAGAAAGAAGAAGTGTTAGAGAGTGAGAGTGAGTGAAAAAATTGAGAGAGAGCTTGAGAGAATGAGAGAATTGAGTTCAAATGGGGAAATTGGAGGAAAATAGTCATTTCACATTGGTCAAGATTTGACAAAGAACGTTACATTCATAGGTGGCTAGGAAACATAACATTTTTGTAGCTTCATGACGTAGAAATCTTATCTAGATGCCAGCGTGACATGCAGACATTTGTTTGGCACATGCACATTCCTAACAAAAATTCCCTCATCGACACAAAATGACAGGGACACATGGGCAAAGTGGGATAAAAGGGGCGGGTGTTTACATCATCAGACTTGTAAGGCTAAAATGAAGGTAAATAAATAGGAAATTGTATGGTGTGCAAATTTATGCCATTACAAGAGAGTATCGTTTAGGGGTCTACTTAACTTGGTAGGTATTCTTGCAGGAGTTTGAGGTACACATTCTTGTAGTTGAAAGTTTTGATTTTCTAGTACCTTTGGAACTACATTTTCTAGGATTTCATTAGGCACTATATATTTTGTGTTTTCCTTTTCTTGTTTCTTTTGCTACAATTGATATTTATACATGACTTTCTCATTAAATATTACATCTCTACTCCTAATGATTTTTTGATTTGCATAATCTCATAAACAATAACCAAAATAATTAAATACATATCTAATGAAAGTACACTTCTTGGATTTTTCCTCAAACTTTATTCCATTTTCTATATCAATATGGACATATACTTCACAACCAAAAGATCTTGAAAACAAAAAAATCCATAAAGTCAACCATCAAATTTAAAATCCTGCATGACATTGTCTCTATTGAAAAAAATATTATTAAAAATATAAAATACAAGTAATCATTTTTCTTGGAAAACAAGAGTTTTAATGAAGTATATGTAATGGTCATAAGTATATTATTATTGAATGGAAACAATTGGATTTGCGGAGAATATCAAAACGAAGCACATGTTGAATGGTAAAGGAGACAAAGGATCTCCAATCCCTTCTGTGAAATTGTTGAGAATATTATTATTAAATTCCTGAAGAAACCGAGGTTTTCACTGTATTGATTAACAGTGGGCCCAGAAATACTAGCAATGGGTAGTCTTGATTTCACTGAAGTTGAGGTTGATGACAAAAATGGCCTCTCTTCATTCCAATGGGCGCCCATCTAAATATAATGCTCTTCATTCCAATGGGTAGTCTTGTTTTCTCTTCATTCCAATGGGCAACTCTGTACTCTTTATCAGTCATGTCGTTGTTCTGGGAAGCAAACCCATGACTTCTGCTGACACCATGTTGAAAATGGAGGAACATACAAAACTAATATTTTAAGGATTACATTATTGCAGTCATAAATTATATAAATATTCATTATTACAGACATAAATCTAAGTATTCAAGATCATATTGACTTAATGGGGATCCTTTTATTGTTTACATTTCAATATACTTTATAATGTCTTTGATTTTTCATATACAATTATCTATATTTCTTATGGTAAATATTTTTCAGCAATTAACTTCAAATAATTATTAACATTATTAATATATTAACTTGTATACTATGTGATGTAATATAATATTTCTAATACAAGTATTTCAATTGGATTGGTGAAACTATCAACATATCTATGGTGATCAAATATTTCTTTAATTTTGAGTTGTTTACAACAGATTTGGAAGATTAGATTGTTTTCAATGCAAAAATTGCTTCAAAATCTCCTTAAGTACATTCTTATGCAACCCACTATTTTTAGTGGTTGTCAACTCCTATAGTGCATATTTTCAAGTGATGGATATGAGCCTATTTTAATCACTTATATTTAATTAATTGTTGTAGGATTAGTTTGTTTTAAAGTAGTTTTGTTTTTATTTTTCTCAAATACCTAAAAGATATTTTTTGTAATCTTATGAATAAATGTTTTAAGCACACAAACAAAATGTGTTAGTTGAAGCTAAGTTTGTGTTGCAAAGATAATTATTCAATTCAGGTTATTGTCTTACCATTTTTGTAATGCGTTTGGTAAATTGAATTGAGTAACTTTGTCAAGTTTTGTATTGATGCTCGTTATTCACTAACTTCCTTTATCATTTAGATATTTATTTTATGGAATTATGTGATGTTCATCTATTTAATTATTTCATATTAATGCTAATGTGTTGGTCTCTACTTTAATTCTCTCATAACGATAGTTGGCATATTAGCATAGAAGTATGACCTCTTGAATTCTTAAGGACACCTATGATAGCTAGGTGTTAGTGTCTAGACATTTGTGTGAGGTGTGTCCCAATATCCATGTTCAAACTTTGAGAAAGTGATTCCTTGTTTCCCTTCATACCCTAATCCTTAGTATTTTTTTGATGGTCATGTGGCCTAAAATATACCATAAATCTACTTTTAGACTCCATTTAAAAGGTTAATGACCCATGAGAAAACTTAGTAAGAAATCCATACTCTCTCCACTCATAGGTGACCAACAAGAACCCATTATAGTTTAGGGTAGTATGAAAGAGATCTAAGAACTAAAATTTGAATCCTCTAGAACCATAATAGCCATGGATTGCTTTTAATTTCCTTCTCTTTTTGTACATTCTCTCATGGATATTCCTTCATTCATTTCCATTGAAATCCATAATTTATTATGGACCCCCATTTCCCTTGAAGCCATGCTTCACAAACCGCAATAAAAACATGGATGTCATATTCAAATAATGAAAATTATCTTTCTCCATCAAATACACTAGCATTACTCAATACTATATAAGATAATAAAAAGATTTTACAAATTGTCTCTTTGATTATTATTATAACCAATCAAGAATAAAAAAGAAGATAACAAAAAAATATAATCTTTAAAATTAAATCATAATTTCAAAAGCACTATGTTACATAAAAAAATAAAAAAATAATTACATAAAATCAACCATCAAATTTAAAGTCCCACACGACATTGATTCTATTAAAAAAATATTTAAGAAAATATAAAATACAACTAAATAGTTTATTAAAAAAAGTGTTTTAGTCAAATATAATGACTTGAAGCATATTATTGTTATTTAATGGGAACATCTGGATTGCTTTAGCATATTAGAACGCATTACATGTTGAATATCAAAGGAATGAAATGAACCTTGCCCAACCTACGGGGTTTCATTGAAAATCTAAATTCCAATAGCATAGGCGTATTTTTCAATGGACAAAAATAGCATCTCTTTCATTTCGATTGATATAATACTATCATTGTTTTGTTGCCAATTGTTAACTATTCTCCATTCATCATGTTCTTCTAGTAGGTGATTGATAGAATACCATTATTTTTTATTGGAAATTATTTTATTGTTCATATATAATATTGTTGCGTGTTAAAAGAAATTTAAATTTTGATTCTTATAGAGTATTTTTGGTCTTGTGGATATTAAAAGTTATTCATTCATACATACATTCAAGATAATATAGGACAAGCATTTAGCTTTGACATATATATGGATATTATAGAACAACTATTTATTTATAGTAATTTAATGCAAATAATTGATTATATTCAAAGTATCATTTATATTATTTTTATGTTTTTTAAAGTTTAAGAGTATGAAGATTTTTTTGTAATAATTATTTTTATCAAAGGGTTGTCGTTTAATTCGTTAACTCTAATCAGTAAAGGTAATGCTATGTTCCATGATTAGACCATCCTCCAAGACTCAAACTTCCAAAAGTATAATACAAAAGATGAGGTAAGAATTGTGCTATTTTGATGTCTTGTTGAAATGATATTGAAAATTAACTAATGCAAATATCTTTTATATATATATATTTTATATATTTAAGAATTATTAGTTTTTTCTAAATAAAAGTGGCATAGCCACTGAAAATATTTTATTAATATTAAACTGAAGTTTACATAGAACGATATAAGAGCAAGAAGTAGATGCCATGCACTTGGTAGATCAGACCAAAATAGAAGAGAAAACAAGGGCATTGAAGTCGAATACATAGGGGGTATAGTAAAATCCTCAAAGAGGCATGTGAGCCATTTACATAAGAAGAAACAAGTAATGCGACAACCCTCGTACAAGAGAAAGCAAGAAGGAACCACTTCAAATCTGAGAGCACTAATGGGAGAATCCCTCCAAGAGGAACCACGAATCTTGCAAAACAAGACCCAAGAGAACCACAAATCCTGCAAAACCAGATAGGATGAAGACAAAAATCTGATATCACAAAGAGCTAACATGAGAACAAGTTAGTAGAAACAAAAGACTTGAGTGGAAAATGGTTCGATACCAAAAGAAAAAAGGTGTAAACAAGATGCCAAAAGTGGAGAAGATTTTCAAGTGGAGATTTCCTCAGAGGAAGCCAAATCCACAGGTGGTGGAAAGAAAGGTTCATCACGTGGCTCAAAAAGAGCATGTCTAATCAGCAAACGAACTGCATCATAAAGTTTTTGAATCGAATCACACACAAAATTACCACATTGAGCCCAGAGCCTGAGAAGCTGAAAATTGAACTCTCTTGGGCAATCACTTAATAATCCATTAGCCATGGAGGAGAGAAGCAAAGTAAACCATCTATTAGAAAGTAAGTGTTGTCTGCAAAAAATACCTCCAACCATATTCATGCCCTGAAGAATGTCATAATTCTCCAAGAAGGCTATAATGAGGAAGGTGGGAAGATGTGTGGAAGAAGATATGTACCTGCTAGAAACTTTACCATCTCCACACACCAAAGAACATCCATTTTAAGTTAGAGACAAAACACGAACCAAACTCATGCGGGAGTTGTCACATGAAGATCCAACCAATCATAACCAAGCACCAACTCAATTAAATCATGAACCTATTTGCATTCTATTGCAAACATTTGTCTCAATTTTTCCAATGAGAAAATTGAACAGTCTTGGACTTCATGAGTTCATGGAGGAACAAAAACTCTGAACAAGCTATCGATTAGTGCAACAAAGCCGATAAAACAAGACTAGTGAAAGATGTGAAGAGAATTTCACCAACTTTCCATATGTATAGAATGATAAAGCTATCGAAACAAAAATGATGAGACCTCACATGAAATTGCCATTAAGGAAGTTGAGATTCAATTGTACCCCATAGAGGTGAGGAGGTAAATTTCCATTAATGCTTGACAAAGCATGTACCTAAAAATGCTTGAATGATGTCAGGTGCCAAAGCTTAGCACACTCATTGGAAAAGACAATATTTTCAAATCATATCACGAGACTTGTAATAGAAGGCCACTAAAACCATCGACTCCTCTAATGTTCGTTGATGGGAGTAGCCTCCTGTAGGTGGAAAAAAGAGGAGGATAGTTATTATTTCCAAATTTAGCCATATGTACTGGCAGCCGCCAGATGAAAAAACTAGTACCAAAGTCCTTATTAAGTCATTAATTCCAATGCACAAAACTTGTTGTGAATCCCTCAAGAATGCCCATTATAAAGAAACAAGTTCATTATGGTGGACATAGGTGAGGAAGGGGGGACAAGTGTCAACCCCAAATGTTATGAGAGGCAGAAAATTGCACAAGCATCAAGATGTGCAATTAAGTAAGAAAGTTTGAAATCAAAGCCATGTACGAACTATAGCTACCGCCAAGACAAAAATATCAGATCCAAGCTACTAAATGCGAGCAAAAGAAGCCCAGGTTGCTAGGAATATTTATAGATATTTGAACCCCAACATGAATAACCATCATGACAAACAAAAGGCATGAGGTAAGCAAGTCCCAACATGTACAACCATGGTAAAGGCAGATGGCATGATACAAGTCCCAAGAAGCATATAATGGGTCATGTGTGATACGACTGATAAACAATATTACACTGCTGATTAGAAAAAACCCCATATGAAATTTGAAAATGCTAAAAAATGGGAACAAGAGCCAAAATTAACATTAGTTCTTGTGAAATAATTGAACACATTCCTTGGCCGAATATTCTTTATAAGGAAGGGCTTCATCAATTGCCTTATTTGCAAGGGTATCATCATACAAATTTGCTTCTTTGTAGCAATGGGAAATCTGAATACTTGGAAATACCTCAAGGGGTGATCCCACAATACTAGTTTACAATTTTTTGCCAAACTGGACATTGAACTAAATTTTTTTAACTAAATCTTCACTTTTGGGCACCTATAGTGACTAAACCATGAGGAATTTGAAGATGATGAAAACTAGTGATTTGTGAAATTTTGTCTATAGATTCTAAACATATTTTTTTTAAAAAATTTGGAATTAGATTGTACTTCTTTTTCCATCTTCGAAAACTATTTTTTAACAGTAAACACCATTTTTAAATAGTGATGTTACTGGCTAACATATAACTTTTTTTATATGAAGCATAAAATTCTAATTTATTTGAATTTAGATTTGTAACTACAATATCTAGTGTATGGAATTAGTTCCATAGCATTTCATTGAATATTTTTTTCTTAATTAAGTTTTAAAGTCAATCCAGTTACAATTTAGACATGATTTATTGGCTAAAACATAACTTTATTTGTATGTGTCAAAATTCAATTTATTTTTTTTTGTTGGATTAAGGACATCAATATCTAATGTGATATTTTTTTAAATTTTTAATTGATAATCTGTTATTTTTCCACATGTGTAGAACAAAGAGCTTGATTTTTGGTGAAAAACCTACATTACAAGAAATAAAAATAAATATAATAATCAAATTTAATTTAATTAAAATTATACTTTTTTGGAAGATTATAATAAGACTAAATACTTACAAAATAAATTTAAATGAATTCATTTGATCCCCAAAAGGTAAATCAAAAGTGGTTTTTTATCAGCATTTTCATAGGTGTAAAGGAGACTCTGTTATAGGTATGGTTTAAAACTAGAGGGGTTCTATCCAAGGGGGCTTGGTCTAAGGTGGTTTGATCAAACCCTCTTCAATTGGAATCCTTTAAATGGAACTTTTCAAGGCTTCAATCATTATATTTTCTAAAAATATGTGGTTTCAGCAAAAACCAGGATCTCCCAGAAAGTGTAAACCACTATTGTGGGATCACCCCAAGTTGTTGCAAAATGAAGGAAAGAATATAATCTAGATGCCAGGAATCAGAGCTTCTTCTCTTTAAAGTTGAAATTACATCCATTGAGTCCCCTTCAATCTAAAGAAAAGAAATGGAAAGTTTCTTAGCCAGATTCAGACCAATTCTTAATGCATTAAACTCAACAACATTATTGTTGCAATCAGGGATCAGTTTACAAGTAGCACCAATGAAAACCCCATGCCAGTCCCTTAAGATTGCAGCTATGCATGACTTACCCAAATTAACTCTCGAAGCCCCATCAAAATTTAATTTGACAAAGCTTATAGGAGGGGGGATCTAAGTTATAGAATTTATGTTCACCACAAGGGCCTTGATTGAAACTAATCCAACTCTAGGAAGTCTAATCAATTGCCAATTATTTAGAATGAATGCATCCCAAGATGAATATGTTCCTTTTGAAATTGTGGTCTTGAATAAAATAGTTCTTGTCATCTCAGAGATGGAGATCTCAATTTTATGCCGGACTTGAAGCAGAGTGGAGGCTTTCTTTATGAAGATTCTATTGTTTCTTTTAAGCCAAATATTCCAGATGACTATAGAGGGGGTAATTTCCCAATTGCAGGACAAAGTTGAAGAAGGAAAAAGAGAAGGCCAACTATTGAAGAGGCTATGAATAGAATTAGGAAGAGGGATAGACTAACCAATTTTATTCATAACCCAGGTCCAACAACAGTTGGCGAAATCACATCCAATTAGAAGGTGATCAACAAATTCAAAAGCATTCCCACAGTAAACACAAGGAAATAAAGGTGTGATTCCCAATCTGTCTAGTCTCATACCTGTAAGACTTGTGTCTTTGATAGCAAGCCAAGCAAAGGCACCCACTTTTGGAAGAACATGTGAACCCCAAAAAAGCTTAAAAGGCCAAGGATTTTCTGTGTTTTGGCTAGCCAATGAATTATATCCTACTTTTACACTATATTGACCAGATTTGTATTTTAGCTAAATAATCTCGTCTTGCTTATCAGAAAGAAAAAATTGTCTTTTCAGAATTTTTGCTTGTAATGAACACTTTTCAATATGGGGAGCCTATAAAGATTCAAAATCCTTACATTTAACTAGACTGGGGTTAGTCTGATCAATCTCTAAATAATCTCTTACTTTGTTACCCCAACGAGCTTTAAGAAGAGGTTCAATATGTTTCCAATTGCCAAGAGACCTAATAGGCTTATGGTCATTCCAAGCATCATCCCAGAAAAGGGCATTCTCACCATTGTTAATAACCCAACAAAGGTGAGGAAGGATAATAGACCTACAAGAGGAGATGAAATTCCAAATCTTGGAACCTTGTGGCAAATTTTTTTTAGTAAAGATTGTCTCCCTTTCAAGAGAAACTAAATATTTATGTTGCATGATTCGACACCATTTGGTTTTAGGTTTTGTGTAGATTTTCCAAACAAGTTTAGCACCCAGAGCTTTATTTTGAAGGAAAATGTTGTGCAAGCCTGCTCCACCCTAAGACTTAAGATTACAAAGAGAGTCACATGCAACAAGAGACAATTTCTTTCTTGAAGAAACATTTTCTAACCAAAGAAAGTATTTGAAAATCTTTTGAAGGGCACTACCTTTTCCTTTTGGAAGTTTCAATACCAACATTATGTAAATTGGGAGAGAATAGAAAAAAAAATTGAGCAATACCAATTTCCTAGCAAAGGTTAGCCATTTCGACTTCCAAAGTGAAATTATGTTGGATATTGAAGAAATTATTTTGTCCCAAAAATCATGTTTTTCTTTCCTTGAGAAAAAGGGAATGCTCGGATATTTGCATGGAAGGGAATCACATTTAAATCCCCAAAACTTCATAATATAGGATTTGACTATGGAACTAACGTTTAAGAAAAATATTTTTGATTTTTCAGAATTGTAATATTGGCCTATTTAAGAATTATTTTATTCTTTGATTTTCTTTTGGAAAATTTCTATTAAAGAGGATAACACTCTTTCTATTTACTTTAAAGCACCAGATTACATATTTCAGACTTAAATTTTAAATCGACCCCAAATTATATAGCATATTACATATCTTGATTTACTACTTTCTTAGAGGATCTTAATGTCATTGGATGCGTTTGTTTTGCCGATGCCATTTTCTTTGTTTTCACCTCTATCCATTCTTTTTCTATTTTAGGGGGGTAGGTGCAAACCATTACTATTTTTTGTTGATATCATGGATGGTCCACTACCTTTGGAGAGAACTATAGACACAATTGCCTTTGTAGGTGAGACCAAATTCTAATCCTTGAGAGTTGGAGGGATAAAGGCGTCCTTTCTTTCAAAAAATATGAAGAGTGATGAAATCCTTGGGTGGATTGGGTGGAATGATATAGTGCTAAGATTTGGCTTCAATCCACCATGTCAGTTTTCTTGAATTTAGGAACCCCAAATCATGATGCATATGACATTGGGAGAAGTGTTCCATTGAAAAGTATTTCCTACATCTGAAAGCAATTTTTTCATAATTAATTGGTTGCCTTTGACATCTATTTCCCATCTTCAACAAAATCTCATCATGGAGACCACTGAAAAAATCTATTTCAACACAAATATGTACACAAGTAGAGTTTTGATAGTTGATAGTTTCCTTAGAAGAGTAGTGATACCTTCCTAGGATATTTCTAATAGCCCTCAAGAAATCTAGTTCCCTGAAATGATGGGAAGATGTAAAAGTCTTACCCACAAAAATGTAGTGTTGAAAATTTCTATACATGGGTCAAAATGGGGAAACCAAGGTTTCATGCAAATAAAAATATCCTTGGTAGATCCATGACCAATTTTCTAGCACCAACTCCTTGTCTTCCTATGAATCAAACTTTAAAATGAAGAACCCCTTTGCACAGGGATAGATGTTGATTTCTCCTTCCATAAATTCCTTCCAATTATTTGAGGCCCAAGCATGCAAATCACATGGTTTTGATCAAGTTTTCGTAAACTAATAGATTAGTGCATTATCTAATAGAAAAGCCTCCCTATCCAATGCCAAACTATCTAAATAGACTTCCAACCATTTTGTGGAGGGACGAATAGGGAAATGTGAACAATGTTTGGCAGGGGCGTCATTTGCAGCAACAACGACATGTGAATATTGAAGACCCTTGGACCAGTGGATGTGTTAGTCGAGCCTTTCCCTAACCCTTCAGAGTGCCAATGGAAATGGTCTCATAGACAGAGGTTACTCACACAGTGAAACTGCAAGTCCATTCCTCAAGCCCTATCACTTGAAATCGACGCCTTGATAAGATCATGCTTGCCATCATAGTGGTCAACAAAGGGTGCAATTTTTTTGAGAGCCATAGTAGAGCATGGTGTTTGGAGATTTTTCAATGATTTATTCTATAAAATTATTTTTAAAATATTAGATTTTTTTTCCATAAAAGTGGCAATGCCGCTGAAAAATATTATTAATAGAAAAAGAAAGTTTACAATTTTCCATTACAAAACAAAGAAATTCTTAGTAAATGAGAAAGTAGTCAAAAATTGAAGGAGAAACATTACAAAACTCTCTGATAATCACTACAAAATTACATCCCTTAATAGATTCGATACACTAGGAAACCAAGATACTAAAAATGATTAGAATTAAGAAGGAATTGTCAAGATAGCTTAGACTAGAAAAAAAGAGCTACCAAGACACTGAAACCAAGCGGATCCCAGAAGTGTAGTATGGATGCCAATTTGGAAACAAGGTTTGCAAAACATGAAACTGAACCAGAAAACTAGAAGGGAGCCAATGATAGAGAGGTAGGAAGCAAAAATAGGAGCCCCATGACAAAGCCACAATCGAGGATATAAACCAGTTTCCATGATACTAAAGTAAGCAAGAGACTTAACCAAAAAGCCATTAAAAGAGATGGAAATTAGGTTCCACTATCCGCTGAAGATGCAATGTTTGCAGGAGGTGGGAATTATGGTTCATCACGAAGCTTAATAAAAGTAAGTTGGATGAGCAACCAAACAACATTGTAGAGGTTTTGAATCAAATCACATACCAAATTGCCATAGTGAAACCTTAATATGTGAATACAATAGTCAAATTCATGTGGGAAATCATCAAGTAGACCATGAGCCATTGAGCAGAGAAGGGTTGAAAGGCACATATCCAATAGTAAATGTTGGCGACGAAGAATTCCCCTGACCAAATTGGAATCCTATAGGATATCATAACTTTCCAGGGCCAGTTACAAAGAAGAAAGAGGTAAAATACATGGTAATAAGTATTAGTTAAATATTTAACCATTTCAACACACCAAAGAACATCCATGAGATTGGAGACAAATATCTGAAGTTATTTCATGTGGCAGTGCCATAGCATGAAACTCCATCTAATCCCAGCCAAGAACCATTGAAATTGCATCTGCAACCTGGTTACATTCTATCACAAAAGTCCTTAATTTTTTAGTCGTGAGAGGCAAGCTATCATGAATCTCATGGAGTCTAGCTAGGACAAGAACCCTGAAAGAGTTGTCCATTATTGCAACACCAGTGCAAGCTAGAGGAGTGTGAGAAAGACCACCAAAATTCCATATTAAAAGAGAGTGGAATTGCAACCACAAAAAAATTGAGAAGTAATCACACAAGCCTGCATTTAAATATTGGCCACCCATTGTACCATCAAGAGGTGATGAGGTGAAAGACCATAAATGAAATTTCTTTGGAAGTACCAAATGGCTGAACAAAGAATGCCAGGTGCCATCCCAATGAGCAATCAAACAAACATAATATCTTTTTATACTAGTGTGTCATGGAATTGGTTCCAAAATAGCGGAGACCACTATAAAAGGCTTCTCCAATGTCCATCAACAAGAGTAAGCCTCTTGCGGGTGAACAAAAGAGGAGCAAACAATATCACCAATTAAACACATTCAAAACATCTAGAGATATAACATGTAAATTGCCAAAAAAATTCATCCGAGATAGCAAATGCCAAAATATTATCATGCACTTTTATCAGATATTGCATTAAAAATATTAGATTATTTATTTATTTTTTATTTCAAAATTTATATTGACTTAAGAGTTATTTTATTTTATTTAAGAATTATTTATTTGTATTTGAAGAATTTTTTTTATTTTTCTAAGAGTTATTTCAATTTATCTTAACATTATTTTAATTTAGTATGTTTTTAACTTATTTTTATTTGAAAAAAATTCTTTTGTATGTAAATTTTAATTTTACTTTAAAATGCCACCATTCATTATTTTTGTATTTTTTATTTATTTTTTAATTTGAAAGGTGTGGTAATTATTATATTCATATGTTGATTAAAATAATGATATATAGGCTATGTTTTTCCATATATATATATATATATTAATGACATGAGACTCTTTGATGAGATTATAAAATATTTCTTAGTTTAATTATTGTTTGATGATAAAATAACTCTTTAAGATTCTTACCCTCCAAAATGCATTGTTAATGATGCAAGCATCAATATACCGTATACTAATGGTTTATTTTTAGTGGAGTTACACAAGGAAACAAGTGGTGGGAGCATTAAGTGTTAAAAATAACCACTTTGAAGGAATGAAGGTAAAGTGGTATAAAGATAATCCCTTAAATTATATGTAGGATGAAGTCCAAGAAAAATATGAAAATAAACATAGGGGAAAACCCAACCAATAGTAAAGAAAAATAAAATCAATAAGTAGTAAGAGAAACATTGGTAGGAGGGGATCATGGTTTTTCAGGTTTACCCCTAGCCAATAAGAAAACCCTCCTCCTTATGATCTTCAATAATATGTTGAGCATGTGTAGGGGAAATATCCAAATCTAGGTGAGGGAACTTGGTAGAATTTAGTTGATTATGAGCACCATGCCCACAAGAAGAAGGTATCTCTAGCGTGCACAAAATGTGATAATTTTTTGGAATGGAAATGGAAGATGAAGAAGAAAAAGAAGAAGAAAATGAGGAGACTTCTCCTCCAGAGAATACCGGTGTAGGAAATCAAGGTGAAGTGGGTGTTCCTCCTGTGGGAAATTCAGGAAATGATGAGAAAATGAGAGAAGATAATCCTGAGATAGTTTAGAATGGAAAAGAGAAGACAACTAAGAAGCAAGATGCTTCTATAGGTCAAGGTTCTTTATCTTTAGATTCTTTTAAGGACCTATTGACTTTGTAGATGTAATTTCAACTTGTGGTGTCTCCCTAGCTTCTACAAATTCCTACTCATGAAGGAAAAGTTGACTTGTCAAACATTTCTCCCCTTCATAAGTTACAACTTGGAGATATTCTACATGTTTCCATAAGGAAGGATATTCTACAAGAACATGTGAAGGAGAGTAGACTAATTGATGATGTTGTGAAGATCATTTAGGAGGGCTTACTTGAGGTAATAATAAATTATTCCTTGCCTCTAAAATAGAAATTGAAGTTGTTGATGGATTCTTCTAAGGATCATTTTTCACACATTGGGAAGAAGGTAAAACAAGAAGCCTCAAGGAAGATAACTGATAAGAGAATGGTTGAAATATTTGATGTGTGCTAATGCACACAATAAACTATAGGAAAATATAAAGATGTTTAAGGATTGTGTTGATGAGGTCACTAAAATTTATCAATTTTGTTTGACCTGGCCAAGCTCCACCGAGAACATCAAAGGTCAAATTAACTCCATTGAGTCAAATATTACTTAATTGGCCGAGACATATGATTTTTTAAAGGATACAGATGGATCAATAATATCACAAATAGAGAATTTTCATTTGCAATTGTCTTTGCTTCAAGATTAGAGATTAAAAAAAAGAAGCGATTTAGTCAGCTAAGGGAAGCAATCATTTTGAGACTTGCTTCATTATTTGGGTTGCTTGTTGAAGCATAAAAGATTGAGCAAAAACTAAAGGCTCCAAGCAGTGTAGATGAGGATGAGGATTTATGCATGCAACTTGAGTGTCAAAATCATATTCTCACCTCAACAAAAGCAAATTGGGTTACTACTCTAATGTAAATTAAGGTAATTTACAAGAATATTCTACCTTATAAGGAAGTTGCAAAGGTGTAGATAAGATATTTTTGTCTTTGTATAGTCTTGCAATATCATTTTTGTTTTTTTATTGAAAATATTTTGTATATAGCATCAATTTTGGAGCATCTCCATCTCGGGGGGAGTACTTTTTTGTAGAAATCATATAGTAATGGGGAGTTCATACAGTTTTTCAATTGTTATAAGTAGAATATGTTATGCCCTTTTCCCTTAATGTCAAAGGGGGAGAGAAGAATTGTAGACAAATGGGTGTTTCCATCAAGGACAAAGGGGGACATTGCTGGAAAATTGTGTTGTCATTGATGTCAAGTGTGTGTACTGAAGTTTGTATGTTACTTTGGAGATAGTTGATGTAAAGAGATATCTGTTGATATAGTCAGCAATATAGTATATGGATGAATAGTGATATGTCTAATGTCTATGTGTGATGCGGTGGTAGGTACACTTTTTCCAATATGTTTTCTGCATGCCTACATTGATCTATCTTTCTTTTTTGATGTACCACATATTGAGATAAGTTGTAGAAGATTCGCTAAGGCATTCTCAATGCATACTCTATGATAGATTCATGGTATTTTTGTCTGAATGCCTCCATAGAGAAAGCTTTTGTCTTGTGGTTCATAAGATAATATGGTCAAGATGTGGTGGTGTTATATCTAAGAATTCATTTCATTACACCTTGTAAAGTGAAAGTTATAAGTGATAGAGTTACAATTTGTGCTATGGAAAAGAAAAGCATTGATGAAGGCCTATTGGAATGCTCCACATTCCTCTAGTGATGTGGTTTTTTAGACTTTGGAATATTCTTTGAAAGGTGTATTGGCTCATCCTTGCAAGTCTCAAATGTTTTGGTGTACAACAATGCAACATCCTATGTTTTGAAGTGTTATAGTCTTTTCGAAATGCTCTTTTTTCATCAATTTAATATGTTTCTCTTCTTTTGTTAGCATATGATGATCAGTTTCTTCAGGATAAGGTTGAAGAGATATTTTGCATTGTCTAAATTGTTCTCATCTTGGTCTACATAAAGTATTTGGTCTCTCCCCAGTGGTGCAAAGTTGAACAGTTGGTAGATTTGGTGGCGTTGCCATTGTTTAGGATGACAAGATTTCTTCCTCAATCTATGGTTGGTCCTAATTAAATAATCTTGCTTTGGAGAATGTGTTGAGATGGTTTTTAGTCCTTTTATGCCATGTATTGATCCATAACTCTTTTTCTCTTCATAATGTTGTGCATGTTTTTCATATCTTCTCTTCATTCAATTAGTGTTATGTGATGTTTAATCTACAAATGGGAATAGTTAAGAATTAATATATGTTGATTCACTCCCCATATCATCACTACATTGTGTTCAATAGGAGGGAGAGAGATACAAAGAAGTAGAGAG
>VDFB02270651.1:298524115-298765992 GCA_007258455.2 Sequoia sempervirens | reverse complement strand
AGGGATGGAGAGGAGAGAGAGAGAGAGAGAGAGAGAGAGAGAGAGAGAGAGAGAGAGAGAGAGAGAGGTGAGATAGAGGTAAATAGAGAAAGAGAGAGAGGTAGAGAGGGATAAGTGAGATAAAGGGAAGGTGGGAGGGAGGAAGGAAAATAAAGAGTTTGAGAAACAAAGATAGAGAGTTGATATAGAGAGAAGTAGAGAGGGAAGGAGGAATTGGAAATATTGAGCTAGAGAGGGAGAGAGGGAAGGAGGGAGAGATTTAGGAGGGGGGAGAGAGATAGAGATAAGTAGAGAGAGAGAGAGTCAAATAGAGAGAGGTCTAGAGCATAAGGGATATACAAAGAGTGAGATAGAGAGATAAAGATGATGGAGTTTGTTTATTATTGAAATTTGACCTCCTAATTACTAAAATTTGACTGTTTGAAAAATTATAAGATCTTCCAAAACCTAGAATTTGCATTATAACTCCTAGAGATCTGAAACCATTTTCAAACATCTTGAAACTATATACATGTAAGAAATAAAATGTCCATATAAATTTTATTTATATATTTTATTATACTTACATATACTTTAAATGTTTATTTCATGTATATAGTTTCATTGAAAGAGATATTTGTTTTAATAGAAAGCAATAATGCGAGCTCATTATAATACACTCACATCATGGCTTGGTAATGATCAATCCTAGGCTCCATCACTACCAACCCATAACGCAAACATATTTCATTATAATGTGCTCACGTTTCCTCTTTTATGGGACCAAAAATTGGAGTGGGCACTTTTTGGTCCCCCATCTTGGTGCACATGCCCATAATGCATGATGTGATCTAAGATAATGTTTGAATTTTTTTTGTAGCAACAAATAAAATTCAAAGTTCTTCATTTTATTTGAAATTGAATTGATACCATTATCTTGGCCTCATAATTCCATTTATTATGCCACGAGATCAATCAAATTTTAGGTACATTAACCCCATGTTTCTATTTTTTTGTTGTAGCTTAACAAATTTAATTTAACATTTCTTAGCTCATCAAATTGATAAGTCTCAAACCTTTATTTTTTAATGCAATCTACTTTATCATTATGCAAGTAGAAAAGAAATAAAATAGCTATCTCTTAGGTTAATCACATTAAGGTAGCTATTTTTTTTTCTTTTAATAGAATGTAAGATGTGCATCTTACTAAAGGTCTCTCAAGATAGGAGCTTAACTTACAAGATTGTGTCAATTCTCTTTAGGTCCCAAGAAATCAATAGGTGTGATAAATAGGAGTTGTAAAAGACATGTTTGTGGGTTTGAAATTGTGTAGTGGTTGTTGGAATCCACTTTCCACAGTATTCAAAATCCATATTATATTTTTGCATTTTTAAATTGTTGTATGATAAAAAAATGTATATTTATGTGGTGCATGAGCATCTAGTAGTGTAAGGGCAATCCTGCATCACCCAAAAATATCTTTACTTTCTTTTAGCTTTTTTTAGATGTTTTTGCATTTCTGGTTACCCTTTTCGTCGAATAAGAATTCCCAATTTTGAGAACTAATTTTCTGCTTTTTCTACTCAATTGCTATTTTTAGCAGGTGTGAATTTGAAGCCATGAGGAGGCAAAAATTTAAGGGAAGCTTTAGGGCAGAAAAATAAGCACTTTGGTGAAAGAATCAGGTCAAGAACATTCTCAGTTTGAAAGTTATTCAAGTTTCAGTTTCTACTTTTTACCTTGAAAAATCTTTCGAGTCCAGTTTGAAGCACTAAACGGTCCTGTATGGGCCTAGAAATTGTCAAACAGAGTCTCGTATCAAAAGTTATGGCTCCCAGAAGTTGGTGCATTTTCAAAAATGTGCTAATTTTCGAATGTTGTTTTAAAATTTGAATTTCAAATTGTAATTTTCAGTGTCAAACCACTAAAAGTCATAATTCAAATATTGATTTTGGCTCCAAACCGAAAAGGAGTTATTTATGGGCTAGTTTCTTATTTTTGGGTAGTTTTTTGGGGAAAGAGTGCATATTGAGAAAACGGAACTTCTGTAATATTCTGTAAGGGCAAGTATTGTAGAACTTGAGGATTTGGGATCCTCTGCATGTAAGCATTTCATTATTCTGAATTTAATAATATTCTTTGGTTTTTGTGTGTGATATTATGTGTCTCGGGTTAGCACCCTTGTCATTATGACAATGAAATTTAGCCCCTATATCATGTATGTATACATTAGATTGTAAATACACCCTCATGTAGCACCACTCTTGTCATTAAGACAAAATAGCATTTCACTTAGATAAGTTGGTTTTGACTCTATATGACTTTTAACAAATATGATTCTACTAGACCATAAACTACAAATAAAAACATAGATAATATCAAATTCACATCATGAAATTTATCTTACTCCATCAAATACACTAACATCAACTTAGTACTATCTAAGATAATCAAAAGTCTTACAATTTATCTTTTTTAGTATAAGAATAACAATTCAAAATAATTGAGATGACAACAAAAATAAACTTTAAAATTGAATCAAAAGTTTTAAAACACTACATTACATAAAATAGTAGATCTTGAAAACAAAAAATTCCATAAAATAAACCATCAAATTTAAAATCCCACATGACATTGTCTTTATTAAAAAAATATTATTAGTTCTGACAAGGCAAATACTAATGCATCCATTGCATGCAATTTTTTTAATTGATAGTGACAGTCCAACCAATGAGCATCTAGAATTAAAAATTTGGCCAACAATTCTATATAGTCTATTTTTAAAATTGTTATAATATCCTTTATCTTTCTTTCTATTGGTTCATGTTGTGAAGTCATTGCAAAAATCAAGTTTTTTTTTTTTTTTCCTAAATTATGTGCAATGCAATTCATTTAATTCATTGATCTAATTTCAAACCTATTAATGACTTGAATGACATGACCACTATTACATACATCATAATAAAATTACATTGTTGACTTAGAGGTAGTATTTTCCATATATTATTTAATAATTGGTAAGATTTTCAAAGCCTATTAAATAAATGCGAGTACACTCAATGCATATTTTATATTTGTTTATCAATGTGTATTAAATATCACACCAAAATTTATCTATCTATAATAAATATCATAGTAAAATTTATCTATCTACAATTAATATTTCAATAAAATCTACCCATTTGAATTAAATATTAATGTAGAGATTTTAAAAAACATACATGTAATAATATAATTTAGCAAGACAAAAACTACATAAACATCACATTATGAAAATGATAAGAAGATATATATATATATATATATATATATATATATAAAATTGAATTTTTTTTTTTTTAACATTAATCAACTATAATAATAATATTATACAACAACAAACAATCACATTACATCCCTAAATATTTTTATTAACTAAATGTTTAAAACAACCAAACATACCCTACAATTGACAGAATCTAATACAAATACGTCCCTTGTTTTAGTGAAGTATATACAATGATTATTATATTTTTATTGAATAGAAATAATTGGATTTGTTGAGAATATTAGAACAGAGCACATGTTGAATATTATGGTTAAATTCCTGAAGAAACCGAGGTTTACACTGTATTGATTAACAGTGGGCACAGAAATACCAGCAATGGGTAGTCTTGTTTTATCCATTGATGAAAAAAATACTTCTCTCTTTTATTCCAATGGGCGCCCATCTGAAAGGTCCATTAATATTATGCTTTTCATTTTTTATTGGCAATTTTGCTCTTCTTCCAAAACACTAGCGAATCACTCACAAGCAAACCATATTGAAAATGGAGGAACATACAAAACTATTATTTTAAGGATTACATTATTGCAGGCATAAATATAAATATTCATTATTGCAGACATAAATATAAGTATTCAATCATATTAATTTTATGGGGATTCTTTTATTGTTTCCATTTCAATTTTTCTTATACAATTATTTATATTTCTTATGGTAAATATTTTTAAGCAATTAACATCAAAGTAATTATTAACATTATTAATATATTCAACATGTATATTATGTGATGTAATATAATAATTCTAATACAATTGGATTGGTGAAATTATCTACATATCTATGGTGATCAAAGATTTCTTTAATTTTCAGCAGATTTGGAAGATTACATTGTTTTCAATGCAAAAATTGCTTCAAAATCTCCTTAAGTACATTCTCATGCAACCCACTATTTTTAGTGGTTGTCAACTCCAATAGTGCCTATTTTTAAGTGATGGATGTGAGCCTATTTTAATCACTTATATTTAATTAATTGTTTGAGGATTAGTTTGTTTTAAAGTAGTTTTGTTTCTATTTTTGTCAAATCCTTAAAAGATACTTTTAGCAATCTTATGAATAAACGTTTTGAGCACTAAACAAAACATGTTAGTTGAAGCTAAGTTTGTGTTGAAAAGATAATTATTTAATTCAAATTATCGGCATACCATTTTTGTAATATGTTTGTTAAATTGAGTTGAGTAACTTTGTCAAGCTTTGTATTGATGCTTGTTATTCACTACTTTGTTTATCATTTAGATATTTATTATATGGAATTGCATGATGTTCATCTATTTAATTATTTCATATTAATGCCTAATTTGTTGGTCTCTACTTTAATTCTCTCATAACGATAGTTGTCATATTGGCCTAGAAGTATGAACTCTTGAATCCTTAAGGCCACCTATGATAGCTAGGTGAACATTAGTGTCTAGACACTTGTGTGAGGTGTGTCCCAATATCCATGTTCAAACTTTGAGAAAGTGATTCCTTGATTCCTTTCATACCCTAATCCTTAGTATTTTTTTGATGGTCATTTGGCCTAAAATATACCATAAATCTACTTTTAGACTCCATTTAAAAGGTTAACCACCCATAAGAAAACTCAGTAATAAATCCATACTCTCTCCACTCACAGATGGCCAACAAGAATCCATTATAGTGTAGGGTAGTAAGAAAGAGATCTAAGAACTGAAATTTGAATCCTCTAGAACCATAATAGCCACAGATTGCTTTTGTTTTCCTTCTCATTTTGTCCATTCTCTCATGGATATTCCTTCATTCGTATCCATTGAAATCCATAAATTGTTATGTCCCCATTTCCCTTGAAGCCATGTTTCAAAACCCTTTCCATAGCCTTTCATAATTAGATATGATGCCTTTCCATCCTTCCCCTCTCCACTATTCCCCATTTTGTAATCTTCATCTCCTTATTATCCTCCATCCATTATCACACCACTATTATATACATCACCACATGTATATCATCGCTAGGTTTGCATGTACTAACCTCTTCCCATAGTGCTACTCTTGAGATTAGAATATACGACATAGGGGATTGAATCATGATATATATTTATTAGCACACTCTTTTCCCCTTGTCCTTGAATATAGCTAACCTGGTATCTCAAATTCAAAGATGTGATCATTTTACAAGTGAAAGGAAGATTCAAGAATTTTAGCAAGAATATCTAAAAGTTTCAAAGGAATCATATACTTCTACACTATTGCCCAACCCTAACTTGCAATAGTGCTTGGAATGTGATCTACAATAATGTATAGTCTAACTTACATCAATACCCAATTTATCTTGTAGCAACACACATAATTTATTTCTCATTTGATTTAATAGTCACTTGGTACAATTCTCTTTGCCTCCTAATTCCATTTACTATGTCATGGGACTAATCAAATTATAGGTGTATTAACCCATTTTTTATATATTTTTTTTGTATCATAAAAATTTAAATTTACCATTTCCTAGCTCCTATACTTATTATTTTGCACCAAAATGATTAGCTTCAAACCTACATTTTCTAATATAATCTAATTTATTATTAAATAGGTGCAAAATAAATAAAATAACTATCTATTAGGTTGATCACATTTGGATATCTAATTTGTATTATTTTAATCAAATATAAGATAGATTAGAAGTGCATCTCACTAAAAGGATCTGAAGACAAGATCTTAGCTTGTAAGATTGTGGCAATACTCTTTAGATCCCAAAAACTAAATAAGTGTGACAAATAGGAGTTGTAAAAGAGACGATTGTGGTTGTGAAATTGTGTAGTGGCCATTGGAATCCCCTTTCTATGGTATTCAAAATCCTTATTTAAATTTGTGATGGGGTTTGATCTTGGTTTGGGTTGTGGTTTATTTTTTATGGTTTAGGATAACGAAGTTAGATTATGATGTGATTTGATGGTTAAATTTCAATTTGAGGATTATGGAAATTAGACATGTTGGATTTCAAACCTACCAATCGGGTTTGGTGTTGGTAACTATTCAAAGCTTGCTTTTAGATTTTGGTTGGTTTTTACAAAAAAATTGTTTAGTTTTTAAGAATAAGAACTAGTTTCACACATGAAATATTTCCAATGACTTAAACATCCTAGATTAATGAGGTGGGAGTGTGAGTGTTGTAATACCACCAATATTCCTTGTACGAGTGTAGAGTGCAAGATCCATAATGGGATATTACCAATTTTTAATCTCCTAATATTTTTGAATAGTGTAAAGGGAGAGCATGTATGGACTAAAAAAATACATGTAGAGGCACGAGGTGAGTAACTTTCTAGGGCTAATCGCTTGTCGATGCATTACAACTAAATATAGTTGATTAGTTCTATCTAGACTATACAAAACTAAAAGGGGATGTTCTTCATATACTCAAAGTTAGATGAGCTTAGATTCCATGAAATGAGAGGGTATGCCTAATGGATTAGTACAAGAGGGTAACCCACTCTCCTTCACTTTATAGAGTATAATCTCTTACCATATTTCATAATAATGAAACATTCCATCCCAATGGGAGAGTCTTTCAATTTTCTCTAGGATTTATATCCTACAAAAAAATGATGGTTAAGATTCTCCTCTTTGTAATGAAAACTAAGGCAGGGCTTTCAAGGGAAAGAAAATCAAGTGCTTGTGATCTTTGAGATTTCCTTGTGGCATAAGAAGAGAGCATATATGACTTGAATTTCTTAGGTTCTAAAATAAGTAAAAGATGATAAAATGATTATTTTGATCTCCAAGATCACCTTTTAATGTGAGGATAAATCATACACACCAAGAATCTCCACAAGCACAAAAAATAATGTACTTTCCCTTATTAAATCTAAATGTGAAACTATACTAGTGGAAAAATATAAGTCCTTTTATAATTGAACCTACAAAAAAAATGGGTTATTATTTTCTTAATGGTCTTGTTAAAATAATTTTGTTGCATAATTAGACGCATACCAACAAATTGCACCAAAAGTTAGAACAAAATTCAAGGAAAAGGAATATTCTATCTTAGAAAAAAATTGGTGTAGGGGCAAGTGCACCAAACTATGATAGGGGCTAGTAGAACATGATTAAAATTATAAAAAATAGAGTTTAACCTACACTTGAAACAACCAAGTGAGAATACATATAGGTTAGGGATGATAGGGTTTATAGATACACCAAAATTTTAGAAGGCTAAACCCCTAGAATGGTGCAAATGATTAATTTTAATACTAGGAAGGATATTTTGATCAATGGAGTGGATATGACATATAAAAGTATAGACATCAATTCAAGAGGTAGAAATCCAAAACTAGAATAGATCCTAAGAAACATGAGGTATCTATAAAATTAATGGTTAATCTCTAAAATAAATGGTTAATCTAGACTCACTAAGTTGGAAAAACATAACATATGTAATGGGCTAAAAAAACCCTACAAAAAGTAGCCCACAATTATTAGGAATTTTCAAGAGAAACTCAAAAACAAGTTAAGACCTACAAGTCATGATATTTCTTGGTTGTAGAGAAATTCATCATGCTATGGGTGGATGCCCTAAAACATATTATGGAGATGCACACACCAAAACAACAACTTGTAGGACAAAGATCAATCAAATTCTAGGTGTGTTAAGCCCATTTTTAAATCTCTAACTTGTAGCTTAAGAAATTTAACTTTAACAATTTCTAGCTCCTATAATTACTATTTTTCATTAGAGTCATTAGTTTCAAACCTATATTTTCTATTGTAATATAATTTATCATTAAGTAGATGAAAAAGAGAGAAAATGGCTATATCTTAGGTTAATCATATTAGTGTAGCTAATACTTTCTATTTTAATCAAATATAAGATTGATTAGAAGCATATCTCACTAAAGGGATCTTTAGATAAGAGCATATCTTGTAAGATCGTGACAATACTCTTTAGATCCCAAAAAATCAATATGCGTGAAAATTATGAGTTGTAAAAGACATAGTTGTGCATGTGAAATTGTCTAGTGAACTGGAATCCACTTTCCATAGTAGTCCAAATCTCTATTGAAAAGTTGTATGATAAAAAATCATTATTATGACCATTAAATTTACCCCTTGTATTATGTATGAATATGTTAGATTATAAAAATACCCTCAAGTAGCACCACTCTTGTAATTAAGATAAAAAAATTTAATTTAGATAGATCAGTTTTGGTTCTATGTGACCTTTAACAAATTAAAAATTTCCATCATAAACTGCAATAAAAACATGGATGTCATATTCAAATAATGAAAATTATCTTTCTCCATCAAATACACTAGCATTAACTCAATACTATCTAAGATAATAAAAAGATTTTACAAATTGTCTCTTTGATTATTATTATAACCAATCAAGAATAAAAGAGAAGATAACAAAAAAATATAATCTTTAAAATTAAATCATAATTTCAAAGCACTATGTTACATAAAAAAATAAAAAAATAATTACATAAAATCAATCATCAAATTTAAAGTCCCACACGACATTGATTCTATTAAAAAAATATTTAAGAAAATATAAAATACAACTAAATAGTTTATTTAAAAAAGTGTTTTAGCAAATATAATGACTTGAAGTATATTATTGTTATTTGATGGGAACATCTGGATTGCTTTAGCATATTAGAACGCATTACATGTTGAATATCAAAGGAATGAAATGAACCTTGCCCAACCTACGGGGGTTTCATTGAAAATCTAAATTCCAATAGCATAGGCGTATTTTTCAATGGACAAAAATAGCATCTCTTTCATTTCGATTGATATAATACTATCATTGTTTTGTTGCCAATTGTTAACTATTCTCCATTCATCATGTTCTTCTGGTAGGTGATTCATAGAATACCATTATTATTTATTGGAAATTATTTTATTGTTTATCTGTAATATTGTTGCGGGTAAAAAGAAATCTAAATTTTGATTATCTCACATAGTATCTTTGGTCTCATGAACGTTAAAAGTTATTCATTCATTCATACATACATACAAGATAATATAGGACAAGTATTTAGCTTTGACATATATATGGATATTATAGAACAACTATTTATTTATTGTATGGCAATTTAACGCAAATAATTGATTATATTCAATGTATCATTTATATTATTTTTATGTTTTTTAAAGTTTAAGAGTATGAAGATTTTTTTGTAATAATTATTTTTATCAAATGGTTGTAATTTAATTTGTTGACTTCAATTAGTAAAGGTAATGCTATGTTCCATGATTAGACCATCCTCCAAGACTCAAACTTCCAAAAGTATAATACAAAAGATGAGGCAAGAATTGTGCTATTTTGATGTCTTCTTAAAATGATATTGAAAATTAACTATTGCAAATATCTTATATAAATACTTATAACAATACTAAATTATTTATATAGTTAAAAATTATTTATTCATTGAATTTTTTTTGTCAAATTGCTATCAAAGAGGATAGCACTCTTTCTATTACTTTAAAGCACCAAATTACATATTTCAGACTTAAAATTTAAATTGACCCCAAATTATATAGCATATTACATATCTTGATTTACTGTTTTCTTAGAGGATCTTAATGTCATCAGATGTTTTTGTTTTGTTGATGGTGTTTTCTTTCTTTTCACCTCTGTTCATTCTTGTTCTGTTTAGGGGGTAGGGGCAAACCATTGCTATTTTTTGTTGATATCATGGATGCTCCACTACCTTTGGAGAGAACTATAGACACAATTTCCTTTGCAAGTGAGACAAAAGTCTGATCCTTGAGAGGGGGAGGGGATGAAGGCATGCTTTCTTTCAAAAAAATTGAAGGGTGTACGAAATCCTTGGGTGGACTAGGTGGAATGATATAGTGCTAGGATTTGGCTCCAATCCACCATGTTGGTTTTCTTGAGTTCAGGAACCTCGAATCACAATGCATATTACATTGGGAGAAGTGTTCTATTGAGAAGAATTTCCTACATCTAAAAGCAATTTTTTCATAATTAATCAGTTGCCTCCTGCATCTATTTCCCATCTTCAACAAAATTTGAGGAGGGAGACCATTGACAAAATCCATTTCAACACAAATATGTGTACAAGTAGAGTTTTGATAGTTGATAGTTTCCTTAGAAGAGCAGTGATACCTTCCTATGATATTTCCAATAGCCTCAAGCAATCTAGTTCCCTGAACTGAATGGGAAGATACATAAGTCTTACCCACAAAAATGCAGTGTTGAATTTTTTTGTGCGCGGTTCAAAATCGGGATATCAGGGTTTCATGCACAAAAAATCTCCTTGATAGATCCATGGACCATTTTCTAGCACCAACTCCTTGTCTTCCTATGAATCAAACTCTAAAATGAAGAACCCTTTGCATAGGGATAAATTATGTTGATTTCTCCTTCCATGAATTCCTTCCAATTGTCCAAGACCCAAGCATGCAGATCACATAGTTTTGGCCAAGTCTTCATAAACCGATAGATTAGTGCATGATCTAACATAAAAGCCTCATTGTCCAATGCCAAACTATCCAACAAGAATTTTGACATTTTTGTGGAGGGATGGACAAGGAAATGTAAACAATGTTTGGCAGGGGCACCATTTACAGCGACAGCGACATGTTGTGAATATTGAAGACCTTGTCACTAGACGCATCATGCAAGCCTTTCCCTAACCCTTTGGAGTGCCAATGGAAATGGCATTGCAGACAGAGGTTACTCACATGCTAAAACTGCAAGTCCAAAGCCCTAATTGCCTATGTGAAGTCCATTCCTTAAGCCCTATCGCCTGAAATTGACGCCTTGATAACATCATGCTTACCATCATAGTGGTCAATCGAGGGTGCAAATTTTGTGAGAACCATAGTAGAGAGTGGTGTTTGGAGATTTTTCAATAATTTATTCTTTAAAATTATTTTTTAAATATTAAGATTATTTATTTTATTTTTATTTTAAAATAAATATTGACTTACTTAAGAGTTGTTTTATTTTATTTAAGAATTATTTATTTATTTTCTTTTTTGTATTTGAAGAATTATTTTTATTTTGCTCAGAGTTATTTTAATTTACCTTAAAATTATTTTAATTTTGTACGTGTTTAACTTATTTTTATTTGAAAAAGAAATCTTTTGTATGTAAATTTTAATTCTACTTTAAAATGCCACCATTCATTAGTTTTGTAATTTTTTATTTATTTTTTTAATTTGAAAGGTGTTGTAAATATTATATTCATATGTTAGTTGATTAAAATAATGATATATAGGCTATGTTTCTCCTTTTATGTATATATTTATGACATGAGACTCTTTGATGAGATTATAGAATATTTCTTAGTGTAGTTAATTATTTGATGATAAAATAACTCTTCAAGATTCTTACCTCCAAAATGCAATGTTAATGATGCAAGCATCAATATAACAAATACTAATGGTTTATTTTTAGTGGAGTTACACAAGGAAACAAGTGGTGGGAGCATTAAAGGTCAAAAAGAACCACTTTGAAAAAATGAAGGTAAAGTGGTAGAAAGATAATCCCTCAAATTATATGTAGGATGAAGTCCAAGAAAAAGATGAAAATAAACATAGGAGAAAACCTAATCAATAGTAAAGAAAAATAAAGCCACTAAGTAGTAAGAGAAACATTGGTAGGAGGGGATCATGGTTTTTAGGTTTACCCCTAGCCAATAAGAAAACCCTCCTCCTTATGATCTTCAATAATATTTTGAGCGTGTGTAGGGGAAATGCTAACTCTAGGTGAGTGAAGCTAGAATTTAGTTGACTAGGAGCATTGTGCCCACAAGAAGAAGGTGTCTCTAGTGTGCACAAAATGTGAGAAGTCTTTGGTATGGAGATGGAAGATGAAGAAGAGAGAGAAGAAGAAAAAGATAAAAATGAGGAGACTGTTCCTCTAGAGAATACTGGTGTAGGAAATCAAAGTGAAGTGGGTGTTCCTCCTCCAGGGAATTCAGGAAATGATGAGTAGATGAGAGAAGATAATCTCGAGATAGTTCAAGATACAAAAGAGAAGTCAACTGAGAAGCAAGATACTTCTATATGTCAAGGTTCTTTATCTTTAGATTCTTTTAAGGACCTATTGACTTCAACAGATGTAATTTCAACCTGTGGTGACTCCCCAACTTCTGTGAATTCCCTCATGAAGGACAAGTTGAATTGTCAAACATTTCTCCCCTTCACAAGTTACAACTTGGAGATATTTTGCATGCTTCTATAAGGAAGTAGATTCTACAAGAACATGTGAAGAAGAGTGGACTAATTGATGATGTTGTGAAGATAATTTAGGAAGATTTACCTGAGGTAACCATAGATACTTCCTTTCCTCCAAAATAAAAATTGAAGTTGTTGATGGATTCTTTTAAGGATCATTCTTCACACATTGAGAAGAAGGTAAAACAAGAAGCCCCGAGGAAGATAACTAATAAGAGAATGGTTGAAGCGTCTGACGAGTGTGATGATGCACACAATAAACTATAGGAAAATATAAAGATGTTTAAGGATTGTGTTGATGAGGTCACTACACTTTATCAATTTTGTTTGAACTGGCCAAGATCCACCAAGGACATCAAAGGTCAAATTGACTCCATTGAGTCACATATTACTCAATTGGCTGAGACATATGGTTTATCAAAGGATAAGGATGGACCAATAAGAGCACAAATAGAGAATTTTCATTTGTAGTTGTCTTTGCTTTAGGACTAGAGAGAAAACAAATAACTAGTTTAGTTAGCTAAGGGAAGCAATCAATTTGAAACTTGCTTCATTGTTTCAGTTGCTTGTTGAAGTAGAAAAGATTGAGTAGAAAATGAATGCTCCAAGTAGTGTAGATGAGGCTGGGGATTTGTGCATATAACTTTAGTGTCAAAATCATATTCTCACCTTAATAAAAGAAAATTGGGTTGCCACTCTAATGCAAATTAAGGTAATTTACAATAATAGTCTACCTTTTAAGGATATTTCAAAGGTGTAGATAAGACAATTTTGTCTTTGTATAGTCTTCTAGTATCATTTTTTGGTTTTTATTGAAAATATTTTGTATATAGCATCAATTTTGGGGCATCTCCATCTCAGGGATAGTATTTTTTGTAGAAATCATATAGTAATGGGGAGTTCATATAGTTTTTGGGTTGTTATAAGTAGAAGATAATATGCCCTTTGCCCTTGACGTCAAAGGGGGAGAGAAGATAAGTGTAGATAAATGGGTGTTGCCATCAATGACAAAGGGGGAGATTGTTGGAAATATGTGTTGTCATTGATGTCAAGTGTGTGTACTAAAGTTTATATGTTACTTTGGAGATAGTTGATGTACAAAGATATCTATTGATATAGTCAACAATATAGTATATGGATGAATAGTGATTTGTCTAATGTCTACGTATGATGTGGTGGTAGGTACACTTTTTTTAATATGTTTTTTGCATGCCTACATTGATATCATTTTTGTTTGATGTACCACATATTGAGATAAGTTGCAAAAGATTCACTAAGGCATTCACAATGCATACTCTATGATAGAGTCATGGTATTTTGGTCTAAATCCCTTTGTAGAGAAAGCTTTGGTCTTGTGGTTCATAATATAAGATGGTCAAGATGTGAAGATGTTATATCCAAGAATTTGTGTCATTACACCTTGTAAAGTGAAAGTTATAAGTGATAGAGTTATGGTTTATGCTTTGGAAGAGAAAAGTGTTGATGAAGGCCTATTGGAATGCTCCACATTCCTCCAGTGATCTAGTTGTGTAGACTTGGGAATATCCTTAAGTAGAAAGGTGTATGGGTTCATCCTTGCAAGTATCAAATGTTTTGGTGTACAAGAATGCAACATCTTATGTTTTGAAGTGCTAGAATCTTTTTGAAATGCTTTGTTTTCATCAGTTCAATATGTTTCTCTTCTTGCACCAACATATGCTGACTAGTTTCTTCAAGAGAAGGTTGAAGATATATTTTGCATAGTCTACATTGTTCTCATCTTGGATCGCATAATTTTTTTTATCTTTCTTTGGTGGTGCAAAGTTGAACAGTTGGTAGATTTCGTGGTGTTGTCATTGTTTAGGATGACAAGATTGCTTCCTTCATCTGTGGTTGGTCTTGATTAATTAATCTTTCTTTGGAGAATGTGTTGAGATAGTTTTTGGTCCTATTATGCCATGTGTTGATCCACAACTCTTTTTTTCTTCATAATGTATATGTTTGAGCCGACCTATGTAGTATCATGTGTTTCATTTGAAGGTCATCTTGGAGCTGACCGAATTGGGGTTTTGAGTTATTGTGGAGTGTATTTATAGAAGAAAAAAATCATTTGTTAAGGTAATGATGAATAGTGAATTGAGATTGAGCAGTATGTTGAAAATGAAGTGTAATTCCCCGCCACGCAAACCCCAAAGAAAAACTAAAATCTAACAAATAATGGCACAGTTTTTAATTTTTTTAAAACATAACATAAGATGTACATTAACATACAATGCTTGTAAAGAAATTATACATATGCATTATCCAACCATGTCCTTTGGGGTACACATGAATGCATTACATAACAAAATTCACATTCCATAACGATGATTAACGAATCCCAAGTTTACATCTCAAATCCTCTATAAAGAATAAGTAAACAATGTGCATACATCCATTATATTACATCAATGATAACATCCATATGTGAACACATGATATAGTCAAGAATAAACATACATTACATTTATTAAAGAGTTTACATCGTTACAAGATTACAAATGCACAACAATGCTTCCCAACACAAAGTGGGAATGATACATCAATTACAAGATTTATACATAAATGAACACGGTACAACTGAAATTTGGTGAAGCTCTGGATTCTCTATATTGATACCAACTTCGTGCTTCATGAACTTTGACTGGGAACCCAATGGGGTACATAGCACATTCCACCCAACCACATGGACCCTTAGGCCCACCCCCCATGCTAGGAGAAGACAAGAAAGACCTAAAACATATAACATTCAAGCAGAAAGGCTCCAAGACTCCACAAACAAGAGCAACAATAAACATAATAATAACTGCATCAAAATGACTGCTTCTAGAGGTACAAAAAGGCAATAGGATAACAAGGGATACTATAGGAAGAGTGTCATCACATGGCCCTAGCATGGGTTATCCTGGCCATCTCTCACTAGGCATCGGCCCCATAGGGTGACACATGCGGGACCACTGAACTTTTGTGAGGACAAGGTAGTGATCTTGCCAACCAGGCCTTCTCAACCCACCCTTAGTCTATGAAAGCACTAATGGCATGGGCAAGGCATCTCTCTTATCTTATTTAGTGCAAACCTACCCAATCCCACTAGTTAATTTATTAGGTTATCACTTATTAAGGAAACTCTTCCATGGGTTATCCAGGTTGCCCCTTTGTGCGTCAGCCCCCATGAAGAGCCACTCTCCCTAGTAGCATTGAAACAACCTCATGACATCAAGGGGTGTACCAAATCACACAAAGCACTAAAATCACAAAGACCAAGTGCATATGCGAGGCATGAACCCTCTCTCCCAAAAGTCATATCGAAAGGACAAAAAAACCATTGTACAAGGTAACACCCACATAGCTCAAAATTAGAAATAAGGTCGAATGAATCACAAGGGTCTAACCACATAAATCCAAGATAAATCAAGTTTCCCCCAATTGCCTCTGGAAGCCTAACGAACCAACTACCCATAACTCCTAGTGGAAAGTAACTCAGTGCTAGATAGGTTCCCACATAATTTCCCACATGAATATTCCCAAAATCTCTTTAAAAAGGAAATAATACAAGGGAAAAAGAATGCAATCAACATGGGAGCATAAAAATCAATCTTTTAACTCTCTAACACACTCCATGTAATAAATTTTAAAGAACATATTCAATAATTGCTACATTTATTTACACATCCATTTTAATATTATTTAAACAACTGAAGAAATTATACAATTCTTATACATATTTATATATGCTTATAAACAGATTGCCCTTAATTATAATTCATAACATATACATCTATTTACACACACACACACACATATAAATTTAATTAGAATAATGTACAAATATCTAATTATGCATTTTACCCAAAACTAATTACTCTTACTTATAATTCAAGAACTACATATATTTACATATATATATATATATATATATAAATGTATTTAACTAAAAATATTTTGTTGTTTATAGTAGTATTTAAATATGTTAGAACTAAGGCAATTTGTTGTCTTAACAACACTAATCATACATACATACATACATACATACATACATACATATATATATATATAATCATACATACACATATATATATATATATATAATCAATAAATCTGAAACATGCTCGACTAATGTATATAGCGTTGGGCGCTATCCAAGAATTTCAACTGTAGACACCTAAAAATGACCTAGGCCTGCAAGCTTCATTTTTACCACTTTCGTCCTAACATAATTGTGACATTTAATTATGTCCTTGGTCCACATTCGACTATTAATTAAATAATTTATAATTGTTTAATTAATTCATGTCTTTGTATTCTTCATGATTATTAAATAAGTAAATTATATTTATTTATAAAATACATCGTTAATTGTCTAAGTCTTCCCCTAATTAGATAAGTTTATAAATTTATTTAATTACCCTTTGTCATATATTTCTTCCTGAATATTAAATAAATAAATTTTATTTGTTTATTTAATATGTCACTAACAGTCATAATTAAATAAATTGATTAATTTATTTAATTAATTAATATTATCTGCTAAATTAAATAATTATCTGTAATTATCTAATTGACAAAATTAATATTCCTCTCATTTTAAATAAATGAAATTATTTAAAATGTCATCACAATCTTAACTAACATTCCATTTTGGTAAATAATCTAAAAGGATTATTTATTTGTCTCACAAAATCCATATTTTGAGTTGATTTAATTCAAATTGGTGGCTTTCTTCCAAAAAAACAAATAAAGCAAGCAGGTTCTTGATTTTATCAAAATTGTTTTTCAATCCATCTTTTATGAATCTCACAAAGCAGGCTATCTTTATCTTCTCAATTTTGAAAATCTTTATTTTTGAAATTAATTATCTCATCTTTTCTCCACCGCCGATTTTATTTTCTCAGATGACATCTTGACCGCTCACTTAAGGATTTTATCCTAACCCTAATTAGGGATGGTCAGATTTAATCTTATCCTCTAATTTTAGGTTTCTGTCAAGTGTTGATCTCGTCTGTCCATTTAAAATTGTGTTTTCTATAAAATGTCAATTTTACTTAGAATTTAGGATTCGATCCATCTCATCATTTTTAATATAGGCATTATAGTCATTTTAGCGTTGATAGTCATTATTTTCATTTAGCATATTGTCATAGACATAGGCATAATTTTATCAAATCCTTCAACATTTGCATAGGGCTTTCGCATTATTATAGGTTGCTCAATTTGAAATCTGAGGGCCTCATTGACTTGCTGCAAACTAGAAGGTGTAACAAAGGTGAACCATGGAAGATGAAGATTTCTGGTAGTATTACTCCTTTTATTTTCATTATATTTCCTTTGTGCTTTATTATTTCATTGGATTTCGATGTTTATTATTTAATAAGCTAACCCCATCTAAATTTCCATAGATACACCAACCTAGCTAAAAATCATAATAAGCCTAAGACAAAGAAATCGATGGGAGAGGTAATGGCAATGACTAGCTTAAGGTGCCACAAGCTATGAAGATAACAACCAAATTTCATCCTTTTGAAAAAGCTCTACCCAGCCAAAAATATGAGGAGAAAAAATTTAAAAGCATGAGAATATTGATAACCATATAAGCAACAACTATAATGAATAAAATTGAAACATATGAATTCCCTTAACTAATACATTCAACCAGTTTGCAATTATGAGTTTCAATCACAAGTTGGATGATCACCATTCAAATACCATACCATTAGTATTAAAGAGAAGCGATCTCTTCAGATAAGGTTGAACCACATCATGATACAAGGCAACACAAACAAAAGCATATAAATTCCAATTACCGTACAAAACAACAAGAGTAAGAGGAATAAAATCAAATTGGAAGCCATGAAATTAAGGATGAAATTGATCTGTTTGGGAAAATAACTACAAGGAGTAAGGCAATGTAGCACCAAACTAGGGTGGAAATCCACAAAGAAAGCAACAGAAAAAAAATCAAGGAAAATATGAGCATTCAAAATGAAAGGGATCTATAAAAAATAAAAAATAAAAAATAAAAATAAATGAAAGAGATCAAACATTAACATCTCCATAAGGTTCTCTCTATGGATGCCAAGAAGGACGACTAAGGAAGTGAAAGCGATCACTTCAGAAAAGCAAATGGAATACTAGAAATCAGTGAGGAAAGCCACACCTCCAACATAGGGAAGGCTAGTTTATTTCTTAGACAAAATAATTCGAGGAGGCCATTAAAAGGATAGAAGTAAAGTACTCATCAAACCATAACAATCTGGTATTGGAGTAAGATGTTGGCAATATCAACGAAACAGTCTAAAATAAATAGACTTGCATAAAAAAAAATAACGATCTCCCTAATAAGGAAGATCTGAAACATTGAGTAGAACTCAAGCACTAAGGAGTCTAGGGTAATAATTTTGCAGCCTAAAGGCATCAAATATACATAATGAATATACATAATTCTTAGGAAGACACTAATCATATCGAATATCAAGCATACAAAATAAATCTCCACACTAGACTTTTGAAACGAAATTAATATAAATTAAATTAAAAACTAACCTGGATCCTTCGCCTGAAAATGGAGATGGTGTGCTAAGACGATCTCTCCTTCGCAGCCCTCAAATTCATTCCCCAGAAAAAAACTAATTTCCAATATATCAAAATCTGTATTTATAACTGATAAAGAACGGATAATTGCAGAGCAACTTCTTGCTGAAAAACCCCCCTAAAAATAAATTTCTTCTTCAAATTTCAATTGAAGTAATTTGTTTTCAAAAATAAAAATCAAATGCTAAATCATTAAAAACTCAAAAATCAGCAAGTTGCCCTATGATCCTCAGTTTGAGACTATGCATGCACTGCATGCAAAATGTTTCCTCAATTCAAATTCCTTCAATTATTTTTTTGTAATTTAAAATTATCACTTAATTTCTATTTTAATATCCCAATTTAATATTTTATTTTAAACAACATTATCCACTACATTTAAATTTAAAATAAACATTATTAATAAATACAATAATATTCCACTATGATTCATGAAAATATTAATCATTAATAAAAGTAATAATATATAATTATCGAATCATTATAACTTAGTGAATTAATTTAATAATTAATTAACAACATCTACTTAATAATTTAACTTAATAATGTAATTAATCAACACAACACTTATGAATGTTGTTTAACTAAAATAATTAATTGAATAACATTTATAAGCTTAACACAATGAACTAACGACCATATCAAATAATTAAAACACCATTAATTAGACAATTAAAATTAAACAACTCAAAACAACATGATACCTAAACAGGAACGAGGTGCAAACAGACCACATCGTCAAACACAATGATGAGGTGACGAACTAGGTACTCATCCTCGTCGAGGATGATGGCTAGGGTGGGGGACTTTCTTGTCAACTCTGTTTTCCACATCATTCCCATTGGGCTTGTAAGGCACGCTCAGACCTGATAGTGCAGGTGGAGTCGATGTCTGGTACCTACAACCTGCATCAAACCAAATGTCGAGCAACATATATATCCAATAACAAATACACTATGAAAGGAATTCGTAGCATAGCAGGGCGCTCGTGAATGAGCGATACTACACCATCCCTCTCACCAAGACTTCAAACAGTAAACACATCATAATCAACATCATAAAGCAATTACTTAAATCAAATGCATAACAAGCATAGTACTATGTCCATATGATAAACATAACTAGTTTAATCCAAACACAACATCAAACTCTATATATCATCATAACATAACATCAGTAAAGAGTTTCATAAGCATCCAAGTCCACTAAACTGTCAACCAACCAAATTAAAATGGTGAAACAACCACCAACACAATCTCAAGGTACACAACATAACATAAAGAGTACCAGTACAGTGACACCAACACGAGAGGCATTACATGAAGTGTGTGAAGTCATTATGATGGAGTGATTGTGTGAAAAAGGGTTTGCAACATCAACATATGGTGGATGCTTCTTTATAGTAGTTCATGTTCATATTTCTCATTATAATTTTCATGTATCCTACTTTGAGATAGTGATTCTCAATAGATCCTCATATCTTGCCTTAAGGTTGTGCACCTTAGTTTGTAAGTCCTTGGGTAGTGAGCCTTAAACAACATTATAATTTTTGTAAGCAGTGAGCTTCATATATTATGAGTTAACTCTCACAGTTGTTTTCCCTCATTGGGGTTTCCATGTAAAAATCTTGGTGTCCTTTTGTTGTGCATGTTTTTTTATTTCTGCTCTTCTTTTAGTTAGTGTGATGTGATGTTTAATCTACAAATGGGAATGGTTAAGTTTTAATATATGTTGATTCACCCCCATCTTAGCACTATAGTGTGTTCAATAGGAGGGAGAGAGATACAAATAAGTAGAGAGGGAAGGAGAGAGTGAGAGAGATTGAGGGAAAAGGGGGGGAGGGAGTGAGGGAGGTAGGGGTAGAGAGGAATAGGTGAGATAGAGGTCCTAAGAGGGAGATAGAGAGAGAGAGAAGTGGGATAGAGATATGTAGAGAAGGAAGGAGAGAGCCAGATAGAGTGATGGATAAGATGGAAAAAAGTAGAGTGGGAAGGATATATATATATAGAGAGAGAGAGAAGGTGGGAGGGAGGAAGTAAGAGAGAGATGGGTGATAAAGAGAGAAGTAGAGAGGGAAGGAGGAAGGTGGAGATATTGAGAGAGAGGTAAGGAGGGAGGGAGGGGTAGGGAGAGAGGGATAGAGAGAGAGGTAGGGAGGGATAAAGAGAGGTGAGATAGACAAAAGTAGGGAGAGAGAGAGGTGAGATATATAAGTAGAGAGGGAAGGAGAGAGAGGGATAGAGAGAGGAGGGAGTGAGGGAGTAAGGGAGAGGTAGAGAGGGGTAGGTGATTTAGTGATAAGTAGAGAGAGGAGGAAGGGGGCAAGATTTGGAGAGAGGAAGAGGTAGGGAGGGAGAGAGAGAGAGAGAGGTGAGATAGAGGTAGAGAGAGAGAGAGGGGGATGGAGGGAGAGAGGGAGGGAGAGGTAGAGATGGATAAGTAAAGAGATAAGGTGAGAGGGAGGAAGGAAAATAGAGAGCTCGAGAGACAGAGACAAGTAGGTGATAGAGAGAGAAGTAGAGAGGGAAGGAGGAAGTGGAGAGATTGAGAGGGAGAGAGGGAAGGATGGAGAGAGAGTTAGGTAGGGGGAGAGATAAAGATAAGTAGAGAGAGAGAGTCAAATAGAGAGAGGTCTAGAGCATAAGGGATATACAAAGAGTGAGATAGAGAGATAAAGATGATAGAGCTTGTTGATTACTGAAATTTGACCTCTTGATTATTGAAATTTTACCTACTAATTACTAAAATTTGACTAAGTTTGAAAAATTATAAGATCTTCCAAAACCTAGAATCTTCATTATAACTCTTAGAGATTTGAAACCATTTTCAAACATCTTGAAACTATATACATGTAAGAAATTAAATGTCCATATATAAATGTCACTTATATTTTGTTATACTTACATATACTTAAAATGTTTATTTCATGTATATAGTTTCATTGAAAGAGGGATTTTTTAAAAAAGAAAGCAATAATGTGAGCTTGTTATAATACACTCACATTATGGGTTGGCAATGATCGAGCCTAGGCTCCATCACTACCAACCCATACCGCAAACACATTTCATTATAATGCACTCACGTTTCTCCTTTATGGGACCAAAAAGTGGAGTGGGCACTTTTTGGTCCCCCATCTTGGTGCACATGCCCATAATGCTTGATGTGATCTAAGATAATGTCTGAATTTGTTTTGTAGCAACAAATAAAATTCAAAGTTCTTCATTTGATTTGACAGTGGCTTGATACCATTATCTTGGCCTCATAAGTCCATTTATTGTGCCATGAGATCAATCAAATTTTAGGTGCATTAACCCCATGTTTCTATTTTTTTGTTGTAGCTTAGCAAATTTAAATTTAACATTTCTTAGCTACTATACTTACTATTTTGCATCAAATCGATAAGTTTCAAACCTATATTTTTTAGTGCAATCTACTTTATAATTATGGAAGTGCAAAAGAAATAAAAAAGATCTCTCTTAGGTTAATCACATTAGGGTAGCTATTTTTTGTTCTTTCAATAGAATATAATATGCACATCTTAATAATGCGCATCTTACTAAAGGGCTCTCAAGATGGGAGCTTAACTTGCAAGATTGTGACAATTCTCTTCATATCACAAGAAATCAATAGGTGTGATAAATAGGAGTTGTAAAAAACATGTTTGTGGTTTTGTAATTGTGTAGTGGCCATTGGAATCCACTTTCCATAGTACATTCAAAATCTATATTATATTTTTGCATTTTTTAAAATGTTGTATGACAAAAAAAAATGCATAATTATGACCATGAAATTTAGCCCCTATGTCATGTGCGTATACATTAGATTATAACAAATAGCACCACTCTTGTTATTAAGACAAAAAAACATTTCACTTAGATAAGTTGGTTTTGACTCTATGTGACTTTTAACAAATATGATTCTACTAGATCATAAACTACAAATAAAATCATAAATAATCTCAAATTCAAATTATGAAGTTTATCTTACTCCATCAAATACAGTAACATCAACTTAATACTATCTAAGATAATCAAATGTTTTACAATTTATCTTTTTGATTATAATAAAACAATTCAGAATAATTAAAATGACAATAAAAAAAAATATTTAAACAACACTACATTACATAAAAAATAGAGCTTGAAAACAAAAAATTGCATAAATCAACCATCAAATTTAAAATCCTGTAGGACATTGTCTCTATTGGAAAAATATTACTAAAAATATAAAATACAAGTAATCATTTTTCTTGAAAAAGAAGAGTTTTAGTGAAGTATATAAAATGATTACGAGTCCATTATTATTGAGTGGTAAAGGAGACAAAGGATCTCAAATCCCTTCTATGAAATTGTTGAGAATATTATTATTAAATTCCTGAAGAAACCGAGGTTTCCACTGTATTGATTAACAGTGGGAACAGAAATACCAGCAATGGGTACTCTTGTTTTCTCCATTGATTTCACTGTAGCTGAGGTTGATGACAAAAATGGCATCTGAATTAGGTGGATTAATATAATGCGGCAATGGGAAACTAAAATTTTAAAGATTACATTATTGTAGACATAAATATTAATATTCAATAATATTGACTGTATGGGGATTCTTTTATTGTTTACATTTCAATATACTTTATAATGTCTTTGATTTCTCTTATACAATTATATTTCTTATGGTAAATATTTCTCAGCAATTAACTTCATAGTAATTATTAACACTATTAATCTATTAACATTATTAATTATGATATGTATATATTCAACTTGTATATCATGTGTGAAATTGTCAAAATATTTATGGTGATCAAAGATTCCTTCAATTTTGGATGGTTTTCAACAGATTTGGAAGAATTCATTGTTTTCAATGCAAAAATTGTTTCAAAATCTCCTTAAGTACATTCTTATGCAATCCACTATTTTTAGTGGTTGTCAACTCCAATAGTGCCTATTTTCAAGTGATGGATATGAGCCTATTTTAATCACTTATATTTAATTAATTGTTTCAAGATTAGTTTGTTTTAAAATAGTTTTGTTGAATTATTTATGTCAAATCCTTAAGAGATACCTTTTGTGAGCTTATGAATAAATGTTTTGAGCACATAAATAAATAATGTTAGTTGACACTTAGTTTGTTTTACAAATATAGTCATTCAATTGAAGTTATTTTCTTACCATTTTTGTAATTACATATTGAATTCAATAACTTTGTCAAGATTTGTATTCATGTTTGTTATTCACTAACTTTGTGTATCATTAAGATATTTATTTTACAGAATTGTGTAATGTTCATCTATTTAATAACTCATATTAATGCTAATTTTCTTGGTCTCTACTTTGATTCTCTCATAATGATAGTTTCCATATTGCCCTAGACATTTGAAATATTGAATCCTTAAGGCCACCTATGATAGCTAGGTGTTAGTGTCTCCCAATATCCTTGTTCAAACTTTGAAAAATTTATCCTTTGATTCCCTTCATACCCTAATCCTTAGTATGTTTTCAATTGTCTTTTGGCCTAAAATTCACCATAAATCTTGTTTTAGACTCCATTTAAAAGGTTAACCACCCATAAGAAAACTTAGTAAGAAATCCATACTCTCTCCACTCATAGGTGACCAACAAGAATCAATTATAGTATAGGGTAGTAAGAAAGAGATCTAAGAACTAAAATTTGAATCCTCTAAAGCCACAATAGCCATGGATTCCTTTCTATTTCCTTCTCTTTTTGTCTATTCTCTCATGGATATCCTTCATTCATTTCCAGTGAAATCCATATATTATTATGTCTCCATTTCCCATGAATCTATGTTTCAAAACCCTTTCCATATGTATTTTTCCCTAATTAGATATGAAGCATTTCCCATCCTTCTCCTCTCCACCATTTCCCATTTTATAATCTTTATCTCCTTATATGTCCTCATCACTACACACCACTATTGTATACATCATCCCCTCATGTTTGTGATGTGATCACTAAATCATTTTACACACCACATCTATAACATCACTAGGTTTGCACACATTCACCTCTTCCCATGGTGCTACTATTGAGATTAGAATATACCACATAGGGGATTAACTCAAAATGTCTCCTTAATAGCACACTCTTTGACCCTTGTCCTTGAATTTAGCTAAGGATATCTCAAATTCAAATATGTGATCATTTTAGTGAAAGGAAGATTAGAGAATTTTAGCATGAGCATATCTAAAAGATTTAAAGGCATCAGATGCTTTGACACTAGTTCCCAACTCTAACTTGAATAGTGCCCAATGCGGTCTAGGATAATGTATAGTCTAACTTACAAAAATACCCAAATTATTTCATAGCAAGACGTGATTTAAATTTTTATTTGATTTAAAAATCACTTGATACCATTATCTTGGCCTCCCAATTCCATTTAATATGTCACGAGACTAGTCAAGGTATACAGGTGCATTAACCCATTTTTTATATTTCTTTGTTGTAGCTTAACAAATTTAAATTTAATATTTCCTAGCTCCTATACTTAATATTTTACACCAAAATGATTAGCTTCAAACCTACATTTTTTGTTGTAATCTAATTTATCATTAAATAGGTGCAAAAGAAAGAAAATAGATATCTCTTAGGTTAATCACATTAGGGTAGCTAATTTTTATTTATTCTTTTAATCAAATATAATATAGATTTGAAGTGCATCTCACTAAAGGGATCTCAAGAAAAGATCTTAGCTTGTAAGATTGCGACAATACTCTTTAGGTCCCACAAAATAAATAGGTGTGACAAATAGGAGTTGTAAAAGAGAAGACTGTTGTTGTCAAATTGTGTAGTGGACATTGGAATCCACTTTCCATGGTGTTCAAAATCCTTATTAAAGTTTTGTGTATTTTTAAGATTATGGACGGGGTTTGAACTTGGTTTGGGTTGTTGTTTATTGTTATGGTTTAGGATAATGAAGTTGGATTATAGTGTGATTTGAGGGGCATTTTATTTTAGGCTTGAATTTTAATTTGTGGATTATGGAAATTAAACATTAGATTTCAACCCCACCAATAGGATTTGGTGTTGGTAAAGTTCAAAGCTTTCTTTTAGATTTTGGTTAGTGTTTACACTCTTTTTTTTTAAGAATAAGAACTAGTTTCACACATGAAAAATTATCAATTACATAAACATCCTAGATTAATGAAGTGGGAGTGTGAGTGATTGTAAGCCCACCAATATGCCTTGTATGGGTGTAGAGTGTAGGGTCCATGATGGGATATTACCAAATTTTAATCACTCAAGATTTTTGAATGGTGCAAAGGGAGAGCATGCATGGACCATAAAAAATACATGTAGGGGCATGAGGTGAGTAACTTTCTTGGTCTAATCACTTGTTGATCTGCATTACAACTAAACATAGTTGATGGATTCTATCTAGACTATACAAAACTAATAGGGTATGTTCTTCATATACTCAAAGTTTCACAATATTAGATTTTGTGAAATGAGAGGGTATACCCAATGGCTTATTACAAGAGGGTAACCAACTCTCCTCCTTCACTATATAAAGTATAAAGTTCTTGTCATATTTCCCAATAATGACAAATGCCCTCCCAATGGGAGAGTCTTTCAATTTTCTCCAAGATTTATATCCCATAACTGAAATGATGGTTAATATTCTCCTCTTGGTGATGAAATCTAAGGTAGGCTTTCCAGAGGAAAGAAATCAATTGCTTGTGATGTTTGAGATTTCCTTGTGGCATAAGGAGGGAGCATATATGACTTGACTTTATTAGGTTATAAGAAAAACAAAAGATGATAAAATGATGATTTTGATCTCCAAGATCACCTTTTAATTTGAGTATAGAGCAAACACACCAAAAATATCCACAAGCACAAAAAATAATCTACTTTCCCTTATAAAATTTAAATGTGAAACTATACTAGTGGAAAAAGAAAAGTCCTTTTATAATTGAACCTACAAAAAAATTGTTTTAGTATTTTCGTAATGGTCTTGTTAAAATGATTCTATTGAAAAATTAGATTCATAGCAACAAATTGCACTAGAAGTTAGAACAAAATTCAAGAAAAAAGACCATATTCTATCTTAGACTAGACATGTCAATAATAATGCCAAAACATAGAATAGAAATGCTAAACTAAACCAAAAACACTAAATAATAGATTTAGCATTTATTAGTATTTACTTGCATAGAGACTTATTAAAATAGGTAGAAATGCTAACGTAGGGGCATTGATGTTGAACTAGGAAATACATTTGTTGAAATGGAGATCCACATAACATAATAATAAAGGTTAGGAAATTTCCTAAAAGAACAAAAAAATATAGAAAATAGAGAATGAGTGATGATGGAAAATTATATCAATATTTTTAAGAGCTTATATAATTATAAAACCAAAAATATCAAAATATAGATTTAGGGTTGGGATGTGGATATGGTGAATCAAGAATCCCATATGCCACTTGAAAGAAAAAAATTGGCATAGGGGTAGATGCACCAAACTATGATAGGGGCTAGTAGAACATGATTTAACTTACAAAAATAGAGTTTAAGCTACACTCAAAAAAACCAAGTGAGAATGCATATAGGTTAGGGATGGTAGGGTCTATAGATACACCAAAAAATGAGAAGGCTAAACTCCCTAGAATGATGCAAATGAATAATTTTAATGCTAGGATGGAGGTTTCAATCATTGGAGTGGATATGACATATAAAAGCATAGACATCAAATTAGGAGGTAGAATTCCAAACTAGAATAGAGCCTAAGACACATGAGGTATCTATAAAATAAATGGTTAATCTAGACTCAATAGGTTAATCTATAAAATAAATGGTTAATCTGGACTCAATAGGTTAGGAAAAACATAACATATGTTATGGACTAAAAAAGCCTACAAAAAATAGCCCACAAGTATTAGAAATTTTCAAGAGAAACTCAAAAGCAAGTTAAGACCAATAGGTCATGATATGTCTAGGTTGTAAACAAATACATCATGGTATTGGTGGATGCACTAAAACATGTTATGTAAATGCTAAAAGTAGAGATGGATACACCAACCCAACAACTTGTAGCACAAGGATCGATCAAATTCTAAGTGTGCTAAGCCAATTTTTAAATTTCTAACATGTAGCTTAAGAAATTTAAATTTAACAATTTCTAGCTCCTATAATTACTATTTTGCATTAGATTCATTAGTTTCAAACCCATATTTTCCACCTATAATATAATTTATCATTAAGTAGGTCCAAAAGAGAGAAAATAGCTATCTCTTAGGTTAATCATATCAGTGTAGCTAATATTTTATAATTTAATCAAACATAAAATAGATTAGAAGCATATCTCACTAAATGGCTCTCAAGATAGGAGCTTAGCTTGTAAGATCATGATAATATTCTTTAGATCCCAAAAAAATCAAATGTGTGAAAATTATGAGTGTAAAAGACATGGTTGTGCATGTGAAATTGTCTAGTGGCCATTGGAATCTACTTTCTGAGGTACTCCAAATTCTTATTGAAAAGTTGTGTTTTTTAAATTTTGTATGATAAAAATGCATAATTATGACCATCAAATTTACCCCTTGTATTATGTATGTATATGGTAGGTTATAAAAACTTCCTCAAGTAACACCACTCTTGTAATAAAGATAACAAAAATTAACTTGGATAAATCGGTTTTGATTCTAGGTGACTTTTAACAAATTACATTTTTCCATCATAAACTGCAATAAAAACATGGATGCCATATTCAGATAATGAAATTTATCTTTCTCCATCAAAACACTAGCACTAACTTAGTACTATCTAAGATAATCAAAAGGTTTTACAATTTATCTGTTTGATTATTATTATAACCAATTAAGAGTAAGTTAAAAGAAAAGAAAACACATAATCTTTAAAATTAAATCATAATTTCAAAAACACTATACTACATAAAAAGAAGAATTTAAAAATGAATAATTACATAAAATCAACCATCAAATTTAAAGTCCCAGACGACATTAATTTTATTTAAAAAATAAAAATTATAACTAAAGATATTATTAAAAAAAAAGTTTGTCAAATACGATGACTTTAAGTATATTATCATTATTATTTAATGGGAACATTTGGATTACTTAAGCATATTAGAACACATTAAATGTTGAATATCAAAGGACTGAAATGAGCCATGTCCAACCTATGGGGGTTTCATTGAAAATCTCAATTCTTAATAAAGTGAGGTTTCATCTTTTGGAGAATAAAATTTCTTAAAGATGAAAGGATGTTTGATTAATACTTTGTAATCCCACATATTGGATAGTCTTATTTTTCCCACCATAGGCATAATGTTCAATGGAAAAAATAGCATATCTTTCATTTCAATGGGCGCCCATATGAATGATGGCAACTGTTAACTATTCACCATTTATGGCGTTCTATGATTGATATAATATCATTATTAGTTTATGTCAAAGTAGGAATATTTATGCATCTATTGCATTCAATTTTTTTCAACGATTTAGTCAATCATCACATAGAATTAAAAAAATTGAACAAAAAATTTATAGTTTGTATTTGATTTTTTAATTTAAATAATTATAAAAATTTCACTTATCTTTTTTTATTGGTTCATATTGAGAACAATCACTATGGAATTTAATGTTTTTAAAAACTATATCTAAATTTATGTAACTCATTGAATCAAATGTCAACTATATTAATTACTTGAATGATATAAGCACTATTGTATATGTCATACATTTTGACATTATTGTGTATTTTTTATTGGTTGATTTTAGGAGCAACCATTACAAAAAAAATTGTTGTTTAATTAAAAAAAATGTAATGTTTAATTTTTTTGGCTAAATTGTCAACCCTATTAATGTTTTGAGTGATAAGGAATACTCTTATAGATATGATAGGTTGCAAAAATAAAATAAAATTGAAAGGTATTTTTACTTACAATGAAAATAAATTATCATTCAATTTTTGAAAAGAAATTGTAATGCATTAAATTTTTTGGTTAAATTGTCAACCCTATTAATGCTTTGAGTGACAAGGAATAGTGTTATATAGATAGGATAGGTGGAAAAATAAATTAGTTTGAAAGGTATTTCTACTTACAATGAAAATTATTTTGAATTAGTTTATAGACATGATAGGCGGTAAAATATTTTCATTGGATTTATAATACATTATATTTTTATGGTTGAATTTCAATCATATTAATGTCTTGAATAATATTGAATGATGTTGTATATACCATGATATTGAAAAGATGTATAAATCTAAAAATATGTGCAAATCTATGGTGAGATATGTCACCCAACAAATTCAATCAATATTAACTTCATTGATAAGCTATATAGAAAAATCTTGTCACGTATCTTCTATAAAAACTCAATAATTGTTTTAAATAATATGAAACAATACTTTGTATGTAATGTTTGTTCTAAACCAAAATTCTAAGAAACATATCTAATTTACCAATGGTGTATTCAAACCTTTAATGTCAATTTTTTCTCACAAATAGTACAACATGCATTATAATAGACACATGATTATTTGAAATCAAATCATGCAACAACTACTCTATCTACCAATAACTATTGGTAGGACCCTGACACAATGTGTCTCTTGTTTTTTATTGACAACTTTTTTATTGTTCATATGTCATATTGTTGCGGCATGTGTCAAAAGAAATCTAAATTTTGATTATCTCATAGAGTATCTTTTGTCTTGTGAATGCTAAAACTTATTCATTCATTCATACATACATAGAAGATAATATAGGACAAACATTTAGCTTTGACATATATCTAGATATTATAGAACAAATATTTATTTATTGTAAAGTATAGTAATCAACACAAATAATTGATTGTATTCAATGTATCAATTATATTATTTTTTATGTTTTTCAAAGTTTAAGAGTAGATAGATTTTTTTTAATAATTATTTTTATCAACGAGTTGTTTAATTCATTGACTATAATTGGTAAAGATAATAGTATGTTCCATGATTACACCATCCACCAAGATTCAAACTTCCAAAAGTATGATATAGAAGATGAGGCAAGAATTGTGTTGTTTTGATGTCTTGTTAAAATGATATTAAAAATTAACTATTGTAGATATCCTATATATATTTTTATCAATATTAAATGATTTTATATATTTAAGAATTATTTTATTTTACTTTCAAATTATTTAAAAAAATTAGATTATTTATTTTATTTTTATTTCAAAATTTATATTTATTTATTTAAGAGTTATTTTATTTTATTTAATATTTATTTATTTATTTATTTGTATTTAAAGAATTTATTTTATTTCGCTAAGAGTTATTTTATTTTTCCTTAAAATTATTTTAATTTAGTGCATGCTTAACTTATTTTTATTTGAAAAAAATATTTTACTTTTGTATGTAAATTTTAATTTTACTTTAAAATGCCATCATTCATTATTTTTGTATTTTTGTATTTTTTTACTTTGAGAGGTGTTGTAAATATTAGATATTCATATGTTGATTGAAATAATAATATACAACTGTAGGCTATGTTTTTCCTTTTATGTATATATTAACGACATGACTCTAAGATGAGATTATAAAATGTCTCTTAATGCAATTAATTGTTTGAGGATAAAATAACTCTTGAAAATTCTTACCCTCCAAAATACATTGGTAATGATGCAAAAATCAACATAATGAATACTAATGGTTTATTTTTAATGGATTTACACAAGGAAATAGGTGATGGGAGCGTTAAGGCTCAAAGCCAACCACTTTGAAAAAATGAAGTTAGAGTGGTAGAAAGATAAACCATAAAATTCTATGTAGGATGAAGTCCATGCAAAAGATTAAAATAAACATAGGGAAAAACCCAATCAATATTAAAAAATATAATCACTAAGTAGTAAGAGAAGCATTGGTAGGAGGGGGATCATGGTTGTCAGGTTCACCCCTAGCCAATATGAAAACCCTCCTCATGATCTTCAATAATATGTTGAGCATGAATAAAGGAAATAACCAACTCTAGGTGAGCGAACTTAGCAGAATCTATCCAACTAGGAGCACCTTGCCCACAATAAGAGGTAGAAGGTGGTTGAGAGGGTTGAGACCATCTAGAAGTAGTAAAATTCCTAAAACCTTATAGATAAGACCCTTCAAATTGGGATCTTCCATCTCATTTGATAGATTTAATATGACCACCCTTGCACCCAAAAGGTGGTGAGGAAGTAGAAATTGGGACTCCATAATTTATGCAAGGATCATTATCCCAATGTTCAAGTAGCTCTTGTAGATGCAAGAATTTTAATGTAACTTTGTGAGCTTACACCTAGATCTACACAAACATTCAAGAAACCCATAGCTTTACTATGTAAGGAAAAGTGAACACTAGTTGAACAAATTAAAAAGATGATTTTTTATCTTTCCAAATACAAAAGAGAATTTCCACCCTTAAAGCATGCAAAATATAAAAAAATGGGAGGTTGGGCCAATTTCCTAACAACACCATATGTCATGTGAAGGGGTCAGGTTGAAAATGCTTAAAGATCTCATGTATCACACTCCAAGCTTCTCAAGCTCTAGTGTAGAATAAAAAATGATTCTTTAAGGACTCAAATTTTCCATACAAATGATAGTGAGGCTTGAGGAATCCTAGACAAGAAAGTTAAGAACTGAATAAAAGACCATGGTAAATAATGCACCATGTGAAATTATCCAATTTAAGATAAATAATGGCCACCAAATAGTCTAGAACCATTAATTTTAAGTGCCAAAAAATATTGGAGGTGCCAATGTTTGTTTAATTTGTCTACCATTTGAATATGAGGCATGAGCCACAAGTATCCCTTATGGGGTCTATAATTATGAATTGGCATTTCAAGATACCATTTCTAGTCTTTCTACCATGGGTTTAAGGACCTAACCTCAATCTTGTTGTAGGGCCTCTATAATGTATGATTAACTTGGTGCTACAGGTAGACACAAAATTCAAAGGATGACTTCCTAAATGAAAAAATCATCTTCTATGAGAGGATTCATTTAATTATCAACTAGGACTTTGTAATCTTTTGATCGTGTTGGCACTGTATGTGCATTCATAGACTCTACACAACCTATATCAATGAGTATAGGTGATTTACACATGTACAAAAAATGGTAAAAGCTTGAAAAGGAAATAAAACGTTAACTAGAAGAACAAGGAAACTAGCATTAACTATTGCTTGTGCTACGAGTACTTATCACTTAAAATCATGACTACTAACTTCTCAAACTAAATAGTAGCTAATCACTCCAAGAGTATTAGAAAAAAATTTAAGCTACATAATCTAATTCAATTGTAGAATCATCATGAACTCCACATGCATATAATTGGAAACTATTTAATTCAACAATGCATGAGCTAATCTAATAACAAAAAATAGAGTGGATAGCAGTACCTCAAGTGGCCCTTGCTTGAGTTGTTGATTCCACAATAGATATCAACACTTAGTACTTAATCAATGAATCATAATGTTGAATTAACTCCTTTATTGAATGGAAACTCCAAACGCTGACAAGAATATTTAATCAATATTTCTCATTCAACAATACATGTTCATTATTCTAATGATAACAAAAAACTAACAATGATCACAAAAAAACTAGATAACTAACTAGTAACTAGATTTTATCCTCACAATAGATCCCACTATATAGGGTTTGTAAGGAGTCTTATTCATCCTAGGATTGAAAATAGAACCAAAATGTTTTTTCCACTCTCCCTAAAGAATAGGGAAAGGTCTTTTTCTTGTAACAAAAAACCATAATTGAGAAAGTAGAAGAAAAAAAAGTAAATTAGAACTCTACCCTAGTGGTTAACCATAATGACAGAGACATGTTTCATAGCAAATGTCACATCACAGGTTACTCCTACTCAGAATAGACTCCTTTCAATCATCTTATTCCACATGTGCTTGTGGTGACTCATGGTTGACCATTCAATGGTTATATCTATTCTTCTCTAGAGTTGTCACACTTTAGTCATTCTTGCTTCTCCCCTACAATTGCTTGCAGCCCTTATGTTGCGAGTTAGAAATCCTATTGTGGGTTACAATTCTTTTGGCTGCAAGAGGTCAATTTCATTCTAAAGCACACACATCATTAATAAACATAAATTAAGCATAGAATCAGACTGGATTTCAGGAACATTCATACACTCACACATACAAATGTCATTATATCATAACTATATTACCACATACTAATGTCTGGTTTCATATGCATAAAAGGTATCAAAGATATATAAGTCTTAGGATTGTCTATGAACTTTGGTAGATTGAAATGATAAAATTCATAAACTTAACAAATAAAAATAGTCAAACTAAACCCATCACTCCCCCCAACTAATTTGTTTCTTTTTCTCAAGAAACTTCAATGCTGGAGGTTATACTACAAAGCTATCTCCCTAAAATCAGCCACAATGTCAATTCCCTTGACCTGCTTCAAGTATTAGCCTTTTTGGTCTGAGATTTTTTCAAATCTCATATTTTCCTTTACTTCTTCTCCCCCTCTTTTTCTTCTTGTCCAATGTGGCATAGGGAATAAGAGGATAAAGGGATGAAAGACAAGAGGAAACCATTCAACCCCATTGTTTATTGCAATATCTATATACTTGTGGGATTTGTGAATAATGGCTACAAAGTTATAAAGAGAGTGTGGCTCCTTTCTTCACAATTCCAATGAAAGCTCCTCTCATCTATTCTAAATAAATTTGAAGGCTTCATTAATAGTCCCTGTGGCTAATTCCTTCATCCTTGCATAATCCTATTCCATGATACTCATTAGTTTCTTTCCAACACCTCTATGATTTAAAAGATCTATCCACTTATCTATGACTGCATTAGGATCCATTGACTCTTTCCTAAGCTATAAGGCAATATATTTTTCCTTTTTCATGGTATTCCCATAAAATTGTGCCACTTTGATGTTCATTTCTAACATAATAGGCCAAAGCTTTGATTTGGAGATCCCCTAGACATATCAATGGATTCCGCATAGTGTCATTTAAAAGAACATAATTATGTAGATAGAACTCACATGTAACTAATCCTGCATTTCTGGTGTGGAATTATAAATTTTTTATAAAAATAAAAATTTCCAGTTCATTGCTACAAGAAGATCACTAATCAATTGGCTAAACTAGAAACAAAAAAAATTATCTTGCAAGAATAATGCATAAACTGTAGCAGGTGGCCTGTATATCAATAATTATGCAATTTTGTCTAATATCTCTTCAATTTTTACCTTCAATCTTTTTACTTCTACTTCTTGCTTTTCCAGTGCCCTGGTGTGATTGGAAACCAATTCAACTCTCTCCCTTGTCCGTATTTCTCTTTTTAGGAGAATTCTTGTGTTCTCTTTTATAGTTCAATGCCTAGGGATACTACAATTGGTCCAGCGGGGCTTTTAACCTGAGGAATTGAGCCTTTGGATAATGGTTCTTTCCCTTTTACTTCTACCACGAAAAGTTCTGCCAGTATCTAGTGTTGAATGAACAAGACAACTGAGAGGGGGGTGAATCAGTTGTAGCAAATTAAAACATCAAAACCCTCAACAGTAATCAGATCCACAAGCATTCATTAAACCCTTATTTTGTTAAAGTAATTAATCATGAAATGCAGATATCAAAATTGAAATCATAACACCATACACAAGTTAATACTAGATTTATGTGGAAAACCCAATGAGGGAAAAACCATTGTGAGGATTATCTCACAATATAAGTAATTGCAAAATCGGTACAAGGGCTCACTGCCAGAATAAGACACACTATCCAAAAAGGCTCACAACTAGGGCTCACAACCACAAAAAGAAACACAAGAAGATAGAAGAGAAATGTTATAGAGAGAAAAAATTCTCAATGCAATAGGAAATCCACCTCAAATGCTCCAACATTTTCATAGCCTTTCATGAATGATTGTGGACACCTTCATCTCACTGTATTCACAAATCCAACACTTTGAAATTCACACCTATACTTTTGTAATTAACATCACATTCATCACTCACATCAATCTCGCATCTATCTTGTCTCTCTCTCTCTCTCTTGCATCTTACAACAACATAACTCTTATTTATATCAACCTCAACCTTGAAAACCTTCTCCAAGGTCAGAAACTATCTGTTACATTTAAAATTTCAAATTAGGTCAGAACCTAAACATTCCTGTGGTGGATAGGAATGAAGGCGACCCATATAAATCCTTAATTAGGACCCAAATAGATCCTAACACACCTCAACATGCTTTCATAAAATTTGCATGTAGTGCTAACACAAGGTCAACCAATACCCATGCTAAACACCATTAAACATTAAGTACACACTTCCTTAAATAAATCTAAAACTTCCAAACAACAAAATTCACTTGAACATGATCTAGAATAATCCATGAACCACCTGAGATCCCAAAAATACTTCATCCAAACTCACATCATAAAAATACTTCAACCCAAAACATCTCGTTAACCTTACTCGCACACTGGCACATGAAACACACACTGTACTATAAAAAATCAAGTGAAACCTTGAATTATGAAAGATACAAACATTATATCTTGAAACTTCCCAAATCCACACAACCTAAATCTAAATCACAGAGAAACACAGAGAAAATACATTTCTCCCATACCACAGAAAATACCATTGAAAACTATTTCACACACTAGTGAAAATGTCTCTCTGCATAATGATCCAAAAACCCAAATCCTATAAATAGCAACTACTAACAACCTTGAACAACATATCAGATCTACACATTTATAGCATCAACATAGAATAAACACGAAGCACATCCTAGAGCACATTCTAAACACTTGCACAACACTATTTTCTATGTTTATCAAATTTTCTCAAAAGCAATTGGAAACCAAGTACCAAAGACATAATCTCATCACATTACACATCTCCAGACACTGCACCACAAAGATAGCTCCATGTACTCACAACACTTCCTCAATATCTCAACTATACATGCACAACCTGCAACAACTTGTTTTCCTCTTTTTTAAATTTTCTCAATATCCTTGACATCTTCATCATGCAAAAAACTTCCTCAACACATAGTTGACATCAATGGAAACACCAACCTATAGGAATCCTATTGAAATCAATGACAACACCTTCATACTTGTAACAATCTTCCCCTTTGCCATTGATGGAAACACATGATGTGAGAAACCATCAAAGACAACACAACAGCTCTGAATACATTTTCTTATGATTTATTTTCTTTTCTTCCCTTGAGTAGATAATTTTTTCACATGATTCTTTCTCCCCCTTTGACATCAACGGAAAAGGATAAAATGTTTTTCATTGTTCTCCCCCTTTGACACTGAACTAAGATACTTGCTCTAAATACTCCCCCTTAGGAGTTCACCCAACCAAATCAGCAACTATGCACAATGACAACATTCCTTACTAGAGGAATGACACTTCATGACACTACCTACCCCCCTAAGAGGTAGCCACCAACATTAGTCTAGAAAAGAGACAAATCCATGGATCCACTAGATTGATGCATCTCCATATGTAGCTAGTTCAAAGAAGGAGAGGCAATAATTCCCAACTTCTCTCGAAGATACTCAAAAGTATCCTTAGGAAGAGCCTTGGTAAATATGCCAGCTATTTGATCCTTTGTAGGTACATATTCAAGCTTCACCTCATTCTCCATAACCTTCTCTCTCAAAAAGTGATACCTAATTGATATATACTTTTTCCTTGAATGCATCATTGGATTCTTTGAAATGTTAATTGCACTTGTATTATCATAAAAGATAGAAATGGTCTCATCATACACTACTCTGATATCCTTCAATGTCTATCTCATCCACAAAACTTGAGTACAACAAGATGTTGCTACAATATACTCAACATCTATAATGGATAAAGAAATTGAATATTGCTTCTTACTCAACCATGACACTAATCTAGATCCAAAAAAGAATGCACCACCACTTGTACTTTTCCTTTCATCAACAAAACCAACCCAATCTGCATCTATATAAGCATTTAATATGAAATCAATATCCTTGGGATACCATAAGCCATAATCTGGAGTGCCTTTTAAATATCTGAATATCCTCTTCACTGCTGCAACATGTGTTTCTTTACGATCTTCTTGAAATCTATCCGCAAGACAAACTGCATACATGATATCCGGTCTAGTAGTAGTTAGATATAGTAGTCCACCAATCATAGATCTATATTTTCTCTAATCAACCTTAGGTGAATCATCATATTTTCTCAATTTACAACTAGTCACCATAGGAGTGCATATTGGTTTGGAGTCTTCCATTCAAAACTTCTTCAACATTTCTTTGACATACTTTGATTGTGAAATGAAAATGCCTTTATCTGTTTGATTGATTTGTAGCCCAAGGAAGAAATTCATCTCCCCAAACATTGAAATCTCAAACTCTTTCTACATCTCTTCAATAAATTTCTTGCACATATCTTCATTGCCTCCAAAGATCATAATATTATCCACATATACAACCACTATCAATATTTTGTCTTTCTTAATTTTGAAGTAAATATTACTATCTATGGTGCCTTTACTAGATCCTTGTATCAAATATATGTCCAATCTTGCATACCAAGTTGTGGGAGCTTTCTTCAATCCATATAATGCTTTCTTCAATTTACACACCATATCCTATTGATCTGACAACTGAAATCCTTCTGGTTGTTCCATGTAAACCTCCTCTTCCAATTCACCATTCAAAAAAGTAGACTTAACATCCATTTGATAAACTTTAAAGTCCTTGTATGTTGCTAATGCCAAAAAAAAATTGATATCTTCCATCCTAGCCATCAGAGAATTTTTTTCCTCAAATTCTATCATTCCACTTGTGATTAACACTTACACACAAGTCTTGCTTTATTTCTTACTACTCCATTCTCATTCAGTTTGTTTCTAAATACCCACTTAGTTCCAATTATGTTCTTGTTTTTTGGTCTAAGAACCGATTCCCAAGTCTGATTCTTCTCAATCTACATAAATTCTTCAATTCCTTCATCCAATGTTCATCTTTGCATGCCTCATTCATTTTTTTAGGTTCACCTTTAGAAAGTAAACACAAATTTACCTCACCTTCAACAACTCTACTTCTTGTCAATAGTCCTTTCATCCTATCTCCAATGATCTGTTCTTCAGAATGATTCTTTTGCACATACTTAGGGGTCTTTGGGGTCTTCTCCAGAGCTTCTTCCTCTTCATTCTACACTTCTTTTTCTTTATATTTTTCTTCTTCTTGTTCTCTCTATAATCAGGTTCATTTGACACATATCGATAGATACTGTAATCAAATTCTACAAATTTTCATCAACCTTAACATTTGCATTTTCAACAATCTTTCTTAGCCTTTTGTTGTAACATTTGTAAGTTTTTCTTTTAGTAGAATATCCAAGGAAGATACCTGCATCGGACCTTGCATCAAACTTTCCTATTTTTTCTTCATCTCTCTTGATATAACACTTTCTTCCAAATACTCTAAAGTACTTCATAGTAGGAATCCTTCCATACCATAGCTCATAGGGAGTCTTTGTGTTGTTAGCTTTTTCTTGAACTCTGTTAAGCATGTAAATAGTAGTATGAATTTCCTCTCTGGTAGAATTTTGGTAGATTTGCTTCTTTCATCATAGTTCTAGCAAATTCTTGAATAGTCCATTTTTTCCTTTCAACCACTCCATTCTGCTAAGGAGTTTTAGAGGCAAACAAGTTCCTCTTTATTCCATGAACTTCACAAAACATGTTAAACTCATTGGAGGTGAATTCTCCACCTCTATCAAACCTTAAACATTTGATTTTCACATTCATTTCATTCTCAACCATAGCTTTAAATGACTTGAATCTATCTAGTGCATCATATTTTTCTCTAAGAAAAGTAACCCATGTCATTCTAGAGTAATCATCAATTAAAAGCATGAAATACCTATCACCTTGAAGAATTCTCACCCTTGTAGGACCATACAGATATGTATGTAATAATTCCAATAGTCTGGTAGCAGATTGTTCCTTTCATTTGAAACTACTCCTTACTTTCTTTACAAATTGACAATTCTTGCAAACAACATTGATAGGCTTTGTGATTCTTGGTAGATCTCTCACTGCATGAACTGAACTGATTCTAACCAAATTATCAAAATTCATGTGAAACATCCTTCGGTTTCATAACCAACTATCATTAATCTGAGACATAAAGCAATGACCATCAACACCCTTAAGCTAATAGATGTTTCTATCTATCCTCTTACCAACAACAATCATAGTTCCAAACCCTTTTATGATCTCACATGTTTCATCCTTAAACACAAGATTATATCCTTTGTTACACATTTTTCCAACACTCAAAATATTATGCCTTAAACCCTTAACATAGTAAACATCTTTCATATTATGCTTGCCATCAAAACTGATTGAACCTATTCCACAAATCTTAGCTCCTAAATCATCTCCAAATTTAACTAATCCTCCATCATACTTTTCAAGTTTAACAAAATTACTTTTGTGTCTGATCATGTGATTAGAGCAGCCACTGTCAACAACCCAGTAGTTCTTATCCTATTTGACATGAAAAGAAAAATCCAAAGTACCTTCAACCTTCTCTAGAACACTTTCCTTCACACAAATTTCAGAGTTAAAAAAAGTAGATTCATCTTTTAAATCCAAGAACAAGCATTCATTTTCATCACCATCTCCATAACAAGATTCATCATCAGAAATACCCGCATCTTCTCTAACATAGTAGCTTCTTTTAATTATCTTTCCTTTATTTTCTTTACTCTTATTGTTCACAACTTTGTTTGGACATCTTGAAGCATAATGACCTATATTTCCATAGCTAAAACATTTGAAAGTTAGTTTACCTTTGTACTTACTAGTTCCCTTTTTCATTTGTCTTACAAATTTAGCTTCCACATCATCAAGAACTTCTCCATCTGAATCTTCAATATTTTTTGGCTTTCCAGCCTTAAAAGTAGTTTCCACTTTTGTACCATGCAACTTCCTCAATAGTAGATACATTTTCACTATATGAATCAGGAAGAGTTTTGAGAACTTTCTTTACCACCCTAGGTTCTTTGACTTGTGCACCAAGACCTCTCACAAAACTTACTAGCTCATCAACTCTTTGCATGTAGGTTGAAATTGTTTCATCTTTAGACATTCACATGGTCTCAAATTGTGCCTTCAAATTCTAAAACTTTTCTTGTTTCACCTTATCATCTCCTTCATAAATGCTTTCAAACTTATCCCAGACATCTTTAATAGTCTTAAGATTCATAACTTTAACCAATTCAGAATTTGAAAGACTATTCATCAGAATAATGTTTCCTTAGCATTTGCCTCATGTGCCTTGATCTACTCACTTGTGCTTGGACCATTCTGAGGTGTAATATATTGAGTCTTTATTTCCTTATCAATCTCAAATTCATGATATGTCAGATATCCTTCCATCTTTATCTTCCAGAATGCATAGTTTGTTCCATCAAATCTAGGGCAATCAATATGTTTCACCATCCCAGATCTACCTCAAGAGGTTAAGCTCTTCTCAAAGGAACCTCACTCTAATACCAATTGTTGAATGAAAAAGATAATTGAGAGCGAGGGGGGGTGAATCAGTTGTAGCAAATGAAAATGTCAAAACCTTCAACAGTAATCAGATCCACAAGCATTCATTAAACCCTTATTTTGTTAAAGTGATTAATCATGAAATGCAGATAACAAAAACAAAAATCACAACACCATACTCAAGAGAACACTAGATTTATGTGGAAAACCTAACTAGGGAAAAAACAAGGTGAGGATTAGCTCACAATATAAGTAATTGCAAAACCAGTACAAGGGCTCACTGCCAGAATAGGACACACTATCCAAAAAGGCTCACTGCCAGAACAAGACATACTATCCAAAAAGGCTCACTGCCATAGAAAGAACACAAGAAGATAGAAGAGAAATGTTATACAAAGAAAAAATTCTCAATGCAACAGGAAATACACCACAAATGCTTCAACATTTTTGTAGCCTTTCATGAAATATTGTGGACACCTTTAGCTCACTACATTCAAGAATCCAACACTTTGAAATTTGTACCACTCTGCTCAAATTCACACCTATACTTCTTTAATTTGCATCACATTCATCACTCACATAAATCTCGCATCTATCTTGTCTCTCTCTTGCATCTTACAACAATATAACTATTATTTATATCAACCTCGACCTTGAAAACCTTCTCCAGGGTCAAAAACTATCTGTTACATTTAAAATTTAAAATTAGATCAGCACCTAAACATTCCCACGGTGGATAGGAATAAAGGAGACCCATATAAATCCTTAATTAGGACCCAAATATATCCTAACACATCTCAACACACTTTCATAACCTTCACATGTAGTGCTAAAATAGGGTCGGGAAATACCCATGCTAAACACCATTAAACATTAAGTGCACACTTCCTTAAATCAATCTGAAACTTTCAAACAAAAAAATTTACTTGAACATGATCTTGAATAATCCATGAACCACTTGAGATCCAACAAATACTTCATCAAAACTCACATCATAAAAATAATTCAACCCAAAACACCTGGTTAACCTTATTTGCACATTGACACATGAAACACACACTATACTATACCAAATCAAGTGAAACCTTGAATTTTAAAAGATACAAACATTATAAGCAACTTCCCAAATCCGCACAACATGAATCTAAATTGTGGAGAAACGTGGAGAAAATGCATTTCTCCCAGATCATAGAAAATACCACTAAAAAACTAGTTCACACACTGATGAAAATATCTCACTTTGCACAACAATCCAAAAACCCAAATTCTTGAAATAGAAACTAATAACAACCTTGAAAAACATATCAGATCCGCATAGGCATAGCATCAACATAGAAGAAATGAGGAGCACATCCTAGAGCACATTTTGAACACCTACACAACACTATTTTATATGTTTATCAAATTTTCTCAAAAGCACTTGGAAACCAAGTACCAAAGACATCATCTCAACACATTACACATCACTAGAAACTACACCACAAAGATATATCCATGTACTCACAACACTTCCCCAATATCTCAACTATACATGCACAACCTGCAACAACCTGTCTTCCTCTTTTTCACAAATTGCTCAAAATCCTTGGCATCTTCATCATGCAATAAACTTCCTCAACACATAGTTGACATCAATGACAACACAACCTATAGATATCCCGTTAACATCAATGACAACACCTTCATACTTGTAACATCTCCAATTTGTACCCATGCTCAAAATTTTAGAGCCTATCCTCTAATTATTTAATCCTAGCATCTCGCTTACTGTCCTTTTGTCGGTATGTCTTAACATTTCTTCTAGCTTATTTATTCTTTTCATTGCTCCCTATAATTCCTTATTAACATTCCTTTCTTCAATAAAAATTTCCTCATCCTTTTCTAAAAATTTCTCATCTCCCATTTCACTTGTGTATTCATAACCTTTTGAAACAAGGCTTTTTGGAGACCTTCTCATCATTTTCCTGGCTAAAAAAACATCCTCTAGATCAAATTCAAGGGTACTAGTATAATACCAAGATTGTACAACAAGTGTCTTTACCTTGTCACCAAAGGAATTCTCCTCTAATTCTTTATCTATTTCTATCATTACAACATCCTCTTACTACTTTTTAATTGATCCTCTCATGGACCCCTTCTTTCTTAGGCAATGTGATCACCTCCTGGGTTGTGCAGGTCTTTTCTACCCTTTTGTAGGTACAAAAGAAGAAGCTCCATGCTTTCTTTTCTTACCCTCTTGTGACCTCTTGGAAGCATGGGTTTCTTATTTTCTCTCTACTGTAGGCTACTTGGTAGAGGCTACAAGTTGAGTTCCCTACAAACCCCACTATTTTGTCTCTCCCATGCTACAATGAATAATATAAATTTCTAATTTCTTTGGTAGCAAAGAAATGAATTGTAGAACCTTATTACTTTCCATTTATTTTTTAAAAATTTATTTGGTAGCAAAGTGATGAGTTATAGAACTTCATAACCTACTAACAAAGCTTCATTTAGAAATAAAATGGAGTGGTAAGATTATTATGAGTCTTGTCATGTATTTTGGAGGTTATAAAACTAAAGAAAATAACAACAAATTTTAATAGAAAACCAATAAAAATGAAGGGGTTAGTTAAATAACTTTCTAACTCACCACCAAAGTTATATAAATTCTAACATTATCGATACAAATTAAAATGAACTAGAAGAATAAAGAATTTGAAACTTTTATGACGTTGCTTACCCATTTTTGACCAAGATATAATCCTAACTAAAAAATGATGCCTCAAATAGTTTGGAAAAAATATTGGAAAATTTTGAGGAAAACAATTGACTCTAATTGGGGGCAAGGACTACAAAGTATGAAGGATGAACATAGAATATTAAGAAAAAGACTAGTGTCTTATCCATTGGGCCATAATTTTTATAGAAGGGGAAAAAGAATAACATGTTGGTCAAAGAAAAAAATAAAATGGGAAGGAAAAATTGATAACTAACTATGAAAATAGAGAATAGAAATGGGGAAATTTATTGTCATTGATGTCAAAAGGGAATCTCATAGATGTCAAGAGGTAATTGGATTGATGGGAGATCATTGGAAGACTAGATGTCATTGATGTAAGTGGATCAACCATAGGTTGTTTGATGAAGTATGATGGAGAGAAGAGCATATTTGACATGTTTTGTAGAACATGTTTCTAGTAGTTTGCAGAGAAAACTATTAGAAGATCCAATGTGGGATTTTTGTGCTCATTTCAGAGGTGTGGTCTGTAGGTTTAGAGGATAAGAATGGAGCTTAGAATTGAGTTATATCTGATCTCTGGTCAAATTAGGGTTTAGCAAAAAAACCCTAAAAGCCTTAGTCATGGCACCTTCACAAAATTTCTAATTGATTATTGACTGGTGCTAGGCCATTACTGATAGCTTATGTTATGACTTAAGCCTTCGAAGCCATGAAGAAATCAGCCCCTCGACCTTGGTGTTACTAGCTTGACAAGTGATGAATACTTTAATCTTACCTAAGTTAAGAAACAAATATTTGACTCCATATGATCAAAATTTGAGGTTTTGCGATAGACGATTGAGCGAATCCCATGCACCCACACTGCTCAAATGGCAATGTCAATAGTTGTCCACAGAAGCACAAAAAAGTGACAAGTGTCTCGATGGGTCTAAGCTCAAGGTTCTTGGTAAAGTAAGTTCTTTGGTTAGTGTGAGGACATGTGTAAGTTCTTTGGTTAGTGTGAGGACATGTGTACAAAGCGATGGCATAAGCAAACTGATGGCATCCTCCTACCATTCCCCTAGGGGTTACTGGGTCCCTACGTCGGCATTGCAAAAATATGGTATGAAAACTTGTGTCCTTGATGATGTCAACAAAAGGGTGTCCAAAGAAGAATATGTGTCTGGTGCCCTAAGTGAAGATCTATGGTGTTCTTTAAAAGAAATGTAATCCAACTATTATGTTTCAAGGCTAAGGGTTCAAACGATAACCATTAAAGGATAGTGCAAAGATTGCATATTAACGATTTGAATTCAAAGATTTGATTCTGCAATAGTTGGGTGGTGGAACAAACAAAATAAGCTACGAAAATAGTTGCAAATTGACATAGAAAGCAAAATTAATTTCTTTAATTTCTCCAGCTATTCATTTTGATTGGTGATGAGATGTGTAGATGGTGGGACGAAGAAAAAGATAGTTATAAAATCAGATAGAGATCAATCGTGCAAGGAATGGAATTTAATGCATATCTAATCTAGGGTTTGACATTTTCTAAAATAGCAAATGCAATGAATTAGGTTGGTGGTCTCTGGCTTAAGATGTGGGAAGCTTTTCAATGAAGGTATGGGTGAATAGGAAAACAAAAAATTGTCTAAGTGTGAACAACAAATCGAATGTAGAAGAGAGAGACTGAGACCAAATATAGAGAATAGAACCTAGGGTTTTGCATTCAATTTTTGGAAGAGGTGTAACATAGTGAAAAAATGGGAGAAGAGAAGAACAGAGGAATGAATTGTTGAGATAATAGAATGAGATAGAACATAGGATGTTCTAAATAGTAGAGAATGTATAGTTGCAGATCAAGTCTGTAACAGTGAATTGGATTCAACTGAATCATATGTAATATGGAGTTTGTAACTCCATAATCCTTATTGTAAAACTAATTGGTTGGTTCCATTAGTTAGCTAAGTGGGTGCTTAGTTAAGGAGTTGATGCTTAATTAGAGTTGGTGCTCTTAAATCAGGGGATTGGTTTCTCCTTAGGGTTGGTGCCCTTAAAATTTGTAACCAATGAGGTTTTATTGTGAGGTTGTATTAGGATAGTAGATCCTAGCTGCTATTCTCACTGTGGTTTTTCCCATATTGGGTTTTCCATGTACATCTAGTGTTATGTGTTTTTGTTAATCTCTCTACATATACTTTTATATTGGTTTAAAAGTATTAAAGAACTACTTATAATTGATCTACTGATCAACCCCCCTCTCAATAGATTGTTGTATTCCAACATAGGGGACAATTCATTTCACATTTTTTATAACTTTCAATGTTGTCCAATGTAAGGAAGAATAAAGGGAATAAAATTAAGGAAATATATGATAAATGTGTTCTTTCCACATATTTATTGCTAGAATGAATGGTTTTACAATTCACATTTTCTTAAGTTAACTTAGGGGTAGTTTTGCATTCAATAATTTATAACTATATTTTAATTTGTTTTTTGTATGTTGGTTACCTACCTTCTCGTACCGAATTTCTCGAGCCTTTTTAAGGCATGTTGTGTACATTTTTTCACATCTCAATTCATTTTTTTCACTCCTAGTGAAATAGATTCTCCTGTTGCTTTTATCATTCGTGAAGGTTTCTTTTGGTTTGCATTTGCTCCTAGGCGTTTTTCTCTAACATGGTATCAGAGCCTGTCTTCTACAACCATCTTCCATACTAAGAGTCTTCGCCAAGTGTGATTTTCCAGAGGCATTTGGCATCATTTTTTTTTGGGCGTGTTCCTAGATGATTTGAAGGTAGCTGATTGATGGCATTTTTAATTTATGAAGTTCACCATTTATTTGCCTGCATGGATTTTCTATTTGGAGGTGTGTTTTTTTTCTTTCAGGGCTCTAATTACTCTTCAAGTGGTACATTTCTTTACGAATATATAAGCACGTTATTTTTTGTGAATATTGAATCAATTGTTGAGAAGGAACACCATTTTTTTCTACTAAAGAGGAATTGATTGTCACTCTATGCAATCGCTTAATAGCTTCTATAAGCACTAAAATCTACAAAATAGCTTAAACCTCAACACACATTAGCATGGGTTAGTTTAAACTAAGCAAATAAAATAGTGCTCCTATGAGATATTCCAACATGCTTCATAATGCAAACAAAACAACAAAAGATCAAATAAACTAATTGAGAGCATACAAAAAGCATGGTGCATACCTATCCCATAGTGGATTGGTACTACTTTGATGTAGAAAATAGCCCTTTCCCAACCTTTGATAAGCTTGATGATGGATGTGTGATGAACAAAATGGCAAGAACCTAACTATGAATGATGAAATCTATGCTTAATTGGATGAAAATATGGATGATTTGTGGATTCAAATGACAATAATAAACTTGTGAATGATTGTGGATTCAAATGAGCATAATGATCTTACATGGATTGTGATGCCAAACAAAATAGAGAAGGCCTCTATTTATAATGAAGAAGGGTGGAAGAGTGAAGCATAGGAAGAATGTGGGATTAAAAAAGGGGCAAATGGAATTGTGCCACTTGTCAACATGCTAATGAAGGGAGATGGAGCACATTTTGAATAATGTGCAAGATTAAATGCATGTAGGTGGATTTGAATTTGAAGAAGTGACTTGCAAGAGGGGATGTAAGAGGAAATAATGCCAAGTTGGCTCAAGGAGAGGACATGTAAGAGCCTTAAATGTCAAGTTGGAGGACACAAGTCCTTTGGGAGGGAGAATTCAAATAAGTGAGATATTCCAAGAATATGCCATATTTGGATGAAAAAGGAGGAATTAATAAATCAAATAAATTGATTTACATGTGCAACTTGTAAAAGCTAGAGGAATGGAGGATTAGTGTTAGGAGTTAATTAGGATTAATGAAGTTAGTTTGATTTGACATTTGATTTAGATACTTTGATTTATTTAAATCAAATGAGAGTATAGTAGGGAGATTTTAATTAAATAAAATTATTTATTCAATTAAATAAAGAACTTTAGGATAAAATAAAGTTAATTTATTTAATCACATTGAGAACATTAGGATTTGATTAAATAAAATTGATTTATTTAATCAAAGAGGAAACATTAGAATTTAATTAAATAAAGTTGATTTATTTAATTAAAGGAGGAATTTGATGAAATAACCTAATAACATGTATTATCTGATTAAGGAGGAAATTTAATGAATTTAATTAAATAAAGATTATTGAATTAAATGATTAGTAAAGAAGTGATCAAGGAAGAATTGAAGTTAGTGAATCAGAGTCAAGTGCATGATATCAATCAAGATAATTTGAGCGTCTACATTTTGCCCCTCTTTGAAGAAATGTACTTGCTATGTTAGTTCAAAGAATAATCTTATCGAGATCAAAATTAAAAAAAAATCTGATTTTTTTGAATGCACCACTGTTACCCTCGCAAAAAGAAGTACGTTGGTACAATTCCCCCTTGAGAGATCAACTGAAAAGTTTGATTTGAGGATCGATCTCATGAAAAAGAGGTTCAAGATGGATGTATGGATGGTTATGATGATGATGCAAATGAGATGGTTTTAAGATGCTTAGAATAACCAATCTATATTATGTAATGATGAGAATGCAATGCATGTGAGATGATCAGTATTTCCTATTATGATATGATATGAATGATATGCAGTATGATGATAGTTTGTGGATGCATGATGGATGCCTTGGTGATGTTTAGGTCGAATGCCATGGTACCATGTTAGCACAGACAGAAGGAAGAATAAATGAGATGATGAAAAAAGGATCCAATAAGTCCATGATTTGTCGATACTTTATTAGAGACAATGATGAGAGACGATGATGTTTCTTTTATCAGAGATTGGGATTTTAAAAGGGCTTAGTTACCTTATGTTTGATAACACACATAAGCATGATGCATCAAGGTATAAAGAACCATGATGGCATTGTACATAGTGCGATGTACTTTGACCTGACAATTAGATAGGAGTATCCTTGTTCACACTTGACATATGGAAACCTTACTAGGATTTACTTCAGATATTTCAAACCTCTTAGACCAAAACATGGAAAGGAAAAACCTAACAATGTAATAGTCAACAAGCTATCCAAAGTACCTTCCATCCATACCTAATAAAGCAAGTATTCGCCAAGGTTATATTACAAGAGCATCCAACAAGCACAGAAAACAAAAGATAATGATCATTGCCCCATTCCTTTCTCTCTAAATTTTTTTGTTTAGACATCATCGAGAGGTCATTAGAATGAGCATAATATGATAAGTCAACAAGACAAAGATCAAGTAAACAAACAAGCTAATGTTTTTCATACCTCTAGCCAAGACTAAACTATAGTGATGCATGTTGTTGATGTCCATTGTAGGAAGGATGCATCCTAGGACATGATGTTATCATATGATTTGGGATTGACTGGATGATGGGCTATTAATATCGAGAGTTGACCAACTTGTTTACGTACTAACCTAGACTTGAGACCTTTGACATTTAAGTTTTCACTTTTAATCTGCTAGACTTGTTTCCAATTGTGTTGCCAAAGGTTGAAGATGACGATTGTTTATTATGAGCAGATGTTTATTTCGGGTGATCATGAAATGGGATGGATGGATTTTTCAAATATTTTGGATGTTTTTGATGTTTTTGAAATGTTTTGAGGCTATTTTTGGTATCTTCAAGATGTTTTACAAATGTTTTGATTTTCAAAATTTCCAATGCTTTTGTGTTTCCTAAGATTTTGACCAAAAATGTAACTCAAAGACCTATCCTAGTTTATTTTCAAATGGATTGCTAGTTTATTATGACAGACTCCTAAAGGACTGACCTAGGGTGTCTTGGGGGCACATCGATGATGGGCTTACCTACGTTCAAAGCTTAGAGACATGTAGTTCGACAAGACGACTCTATTTCTAAATTTTTTTGATTTTTTGACCTGTTTTGGATTTTTGATATGTTTTGAATGTTTTTGGGTTTTCTAATTTTATGAAAGTTTTTGGATTTTTTGATTTTCTAGAAGATTGTGAGAATATACACGAATCTAATCTGATGTAGGTATAAGAACATGCCCCCATCGTGGTACAATAGACAACTTTGATATAGGTAGGACAAACTGACCTTAGGAATGTGCCAAGTAGTACTAGGAGGGATCATGATACAAACACAGGATCAAGCCATGATGCAGACGTGGATGGGTGATGGATGGATGATAAAGAACAAGCCATAGAGATCATGGTGGATGGAGTGTTCTTTATCTACACAAGGTGCCTAATTGCCAGGTTTTCACCAAGGTACTTGCCAAAAGTGCCACCGAAGTGGTTTTCACTAGATGGCAATTTTTTTCTTTACTATTTTCAATCCTTTTTCTATTTTTTTTGGATTTTTACATTTTTGGATTTTTTTGGATTTTTGTATTTACACCTTGCATGTTTTGGTATAATTTTTTTTGAGATGGGAGCTATTGATAGGCTCATACAAAGGTTCACCTTCTATTGTTGATAACTCATATGCTCCTAATTTGTAGCTCGTTGTGATGATGAAGGGTCCCAACCAATTAGGTTCAAACATTCCCTTGTTGTCTGGATTTGGTACATTTTTTTGATTCTCTACAAGGAATTATTGCTTAGGGACATTTTTTTGGGATATCTAGTAGCGATCTGATTGTTTCCATAGCATCATCTGCCCTATTGTTTTCCCTCGGTATTTGTTCAAATGTGATGTTGATGAAGAACTCTTTGAGGCTTTCCACCAGTCTCTTGTATGGAGTCGATTTGTCATCCTTGGTTTGGTATTCATCATTGACCTAGTTGATGATAAGCTGTGAGTCTCCATAGACCTTGAGTGCCATGATCTACCATTGTACTACTATTATGAGTCCTATAACAAGAGCCTCATATTCTACAATGTTATTTGTGCAAGGAAAAGATAGCTTATATGACTTGGGTATGCAATCTCCTTATGGTGTAATGAAGAAGACTCTTTCTCTTGACCCATGTTGTGTATAGGACCCATCAAAATATACTTTCTAGTGATTTTACAAACTTAGGTTAAAGATTGACTCATCGAGGAACTCTGATACAAGTGGGTTCTCTGAATACATCGGTGTTCCTGCCAGCTAATATGTAATTACTTGTCCTTTAATGGCCTTTCATTCTACATACTCAATGCCGTGTTCTATCATGATCATGACCCATTTAGTTGTTCTCCCTATGAGTGTTACTTTAGAAAGTAGATCTTGAGAGGGTCTATCTTGGCAATGATTTTTATTTAGTGAGCCAACATATAGTGTCTGAACTTATGTGTTGTGAACACCATTGCTAAGCAAGCCTTTTCAATGAATGTGTACTTCATCTCATGTCCCACCATGGTTCTACTGATGTAGTAAATAGCTATCTCTTTTCCATTTTCATTATTTTGTGCTAAGACAGTGCCAAGGGCTGCTATTGTTTCTGATATATATAGGATCAATGGCTTTCCTAGAATTGGTGGCATAAGAACTAGTGGTGTGAGCAAGTACTCCTTGATTTTGTTGAATTCCTAGTCACATTTCTCGTCCCATTTATATGCTGCCCCCTTGTGGAGTAGATGAGAATATGGGATAGCCTTATCTGCCAATTGTGCTATGAATCGACATATGGATTGGAGTCTTCCCTACAAACCCCCTAACTGCTTCAATGTCTTTAGTAACTCCATCTCGAGAATTGCTTTGAATTTGGTGGGGTCTACCTCAATTCCCCTCATAGATATAATGTACCCTAGGAGCTTGCCTGATTGTACACCAAAGACACTTTTTTGAATTGATCCTAACCTTGTATTCTTCTAGCCCGTCAAAGATGGAGCTTAGATCTAGTATGTGATCTAAATGCTTCTTTGATTTTTCCAATATGTCATCCACATAGTCTTCCATAGTTTTGTGAATCATGTCATGTAAAATTAGTGTCATACCTCTCTAGTAGGTAGCTCCTACATTTTTCAACCCAAATGACATCATGTTCCAGCAGTAAGTTCCCCATGTGTAGGTGCAAGTTGTTTTGTGTTGGTCATCTTTAGCTATCATGATCTGATTATACCCTAAGAACCCATCCATTAATGAAAACATTTCATGTCTTGTTGTTTGATCCATAATCATGTCGATATTAGGAAGAGGGAAGTCATCCTTGGGGTATGCCTTATTTAGGTCCTTGAAGTTTGTGCAGATGCGGATGCCCCCAATGGGCTTTGAAACAGGTACAAGATTTGAAACCCACTCTGGATAATCAATTGGTTGTATGAAGTCAGCATCAAGGAACTTTTATAATTCCATCTTGACCAATAATGTTATTTCTGGATGCATCTTTCTCATTTTTTTCTTAAGGTTTTGCTTCTGGGTAGATGACTAGATGGTGAAACATATGGAAACCTTACTAGGATGTACTTTAGATATTTCAAACCTCTCGAGCAAAAACATGGAAAGGAAAAATGTAAATATGTAATAGTCAACAAGCTGTCCAAAACACCTTCCATCCATACCTAATAAAGAAAGTATTCACCAAGGTTATATTACAAGAGTAGCCAACAAATGCAACAAACAAAAGATAATGATCATTGCCCCTTTCCTTTCTCTCTAAATCATTTTGTTTAGACATCATCGAGAGGTCATTGGAATGAGTGCAATAAGATAAGTCAACAAGACAAAGATCAAGTAAACAATCAAGCTAATGTTTTTCATACCTCTAGCCAAGACTAAACTACAGTGATGCTCGATGTTGATGTCCACTGTAGGAAGGATTCATCTTAGGACATGATGTTATTATATGATTTGGGATTTGACTGGATAATGGGCTATTAATACCGAGAGTTGACCAACTTTTTTAGCTACTGATTTTGGTATCTTGAAGATGTTTTACAAATGTTTTGATTTTTAAAATTTCCAATGTTTTTGTGTTTTCTAAGATTTTGACCAAGAACCTAACCTAAAGACCTATCCTCGGGGCCTCGGGGGCTGATCAAAGATTAGCCTTGCCTACGTTATACATGCAAAGACAACATAGTTTGACTGACACAAACTCGTTTATTGATGAGATATGCACAAATGGATTGCCAGTTTATTAGGACGAACTCCTAAAGGACTGACCTAGGGTGTCTCAAGGGCATATCGATGATGGCCTTTCCTACGTTCAGAGCTCAGAGACCCATAGTTCAACAAGATGACTCTATTTCTGACTTTTTGACCTGTTTTGGATTTTTGATATGTTTTGAATGTTTTTGGGTTTTCTGATTTTATGATTTTTTTTGGATTTTTTCATTTTTTAGAAGATTGCAAGAATATACACGAATCCGATCTGATGTAGGTATAAGAACATTCCCCCAACGTGGTACGATAGACTACTTCGATATAGGTAGAAAAAACTAACCTTAGGAATGTGCCAAGTAGTACTAGGAGGGATCATGATACAAACACATGATCAAACTATGATGCAAACGTGGATGGGTGATGGATGGAGATATGGAAGTGTGATGGATGGATGATGTAGAACAAGCTAGAGAGATCATGGTGGATGTAGAGTACTTTATTTACACAAGGCGCCTAAATGCCAAGTTTTCACCAAGGTACTTTCCCAAAGTGCCACCGAAGTGTTTTTCACTAGAGGACAATTTTTTTCTTTATTGTTTTTAATCCTTTTTCGGATATTTTTGGATTTTTGGATTTACACCTTGCAAATTTAGCCATAATTTTTTTGAGATGGGAGCTATTGATAGGCTCCTATAGAGGTTCACCTTCTGGTGTTGATATCTAACATGCTCCTAATTTGTAGCTCGTTGTGATGATGAAGGGTCCCAACCAATTAGGTTCAAAGTTTCCCTTCTTGTCTGGATTTGGTACATTTTTCTGATTCTCCTTCAATACGAGCTCTCTGACTTGAAAGGTTTGACTCCTAATCTTCCTATTATAGCTCCTCTTGAGAAGGTTTTGGTAGACTTGCAAATGGTTTAAGGCATCCATGCACCGCTCATCCAATTACTCCAGCTCGTTTAATCATGATACCCGATATCCTTCATCTGTAATGAGGGTTTGCAGTGATATCCTTAAGGATGGGAGCTTGATCTCAATGGGAAGGATGGATTCTAATCCATAGACCAGGGAGAATGGAGTTGCACCTATAGGTATGCAGACACTCATTTAGTAGGCCCATAAGGCGAGATTCAACTGTAGGTGCTAGTCACGACCAACTTCATTGACTATTTTCTTTAGGATTTGCAAGATGGTTTTATTCATAGGCTTAGCTTGGTTGTTTCCTTGGGGGTAGTATGGACTAGAAAAGTGATGTTGGATATTAAATTTTTGGCATAGGTCTCAAACATCTTGGTTTTTGAAAGGTGTCTCGTTATCTGAGGTAATGGCTTGAGGGACACCATAGCGGAAAATTAGGTAGTTCAAGATGAACTTGGAAATCTGCTTTCCTGTAATATAGGTCATGGGAATGGCCTCTACCCACATCATGAAATACTCAGTGGTGGTGATGGTGAACTTATGTCCACTGGATGAGGTGGGTGTGATTTTTCTGATGAGATCAAGCCTCCATTGTGAAAAGGGCCAAGGTGTAATGATTGGGTGAAGCTCTTGAGCTGGTGCATGAATGAGATCCCCATGTTCTTGACATTGCAGACACCTTTGGACATAGTCATGAGCTTCTCTCTCCATTGTAGGCCAATAGTACCCAGTCCTCAACAGTTTCTTAGCCAAGTTCATACCACTTGAATGTGACCCACTAATGCCATTGTGTACCTTGGTTAAAGTAGTAAAAGATTCCTCAGTATTAAGGCATCGTAACAAGGTTCCCTCAATACTCCTATGGTATAGTGTGTCTCCTAAGAGAACAAAGTGGGATGACTTCTTGAAAAATGTTCTTTTAAGGTTTGGGGTGATATCACCAGGGAGGACTCCTATTCTCAAGTAGGTGTATATATCATGATACCAAGGATCATCGGGACCAACGATTTCAAACACAAATTCAGACTTTGGTACCTCGAATGCTGGTAAGAGAATCTGCTCTACAAGGAATTCTTGCTTAGGGACGTTGTGTGGGATATTTAGTAGCAACCTGATTGTTTCCATATCATCCATAGCCCTGTTGTTTTCCCTTAGTATTTTTTGAAACGTGATGTCAATGAAGAACTCTTTGAGGCTTTCCACCAATCTCTTGTATGGAGTCAATTTTCCATCCTTTGTTTGGTATTCATCATTGACCTGGTTGATGATAAGTTGCGAGTCTTCATAGAACTTGAGTGCCATGATCTCCCATTGTACTGTTATTTTGAGTCCTATAACAAGAGCCTCATATTCTACAATGTTATTTGTGCAAGGAAAAGACAAGTTGTATGACTTGGGTATGCAATCTCCTTGTGGTGTAATGAACAAAGACTCCTGCTCCTGATCCATGTTGTGTGTAGGATCCACCAAAATATAATTTCTAGTGATCTAAGGCACTTAGGTTAAATATTGACTCATCGGGGAACTCTGATACAAGTTCATTCTCTAAATACATCGGTGCTTCTGCTAGCTGATCTATAATTAGTTGTCCTTTAATGGCCTTCCATGCAATGAGTTTTATCTGGTGCACCAACATACAGTGTCTGAACTTTTGTGCTTGAACACCACTGCTAAGCAAGCCTTTCCAATGAATGTGTAATTCAGCTCATGTCCCACCATGGTTCTACTGATGTAGTAAATAGCTCTCTCTTTTCCATTTTCACCATGTTCTAAAAGAGTGCTAAGGGCTGCTATTGTTGATATATATAAGATCAATGGCTTGCCTAGAATTCATGGCATGAGAACTCATGGTGTGAGCAAGTACTCCTTGATTTTGTTGAATTCCTAGTCACATTTCTCATCCCATTTGTATGCTACCCCCTTGTGGAGTAGATGATAATATAGGATAGCCTTATTTTTCAATTGTGCTATGAACCGACGGATGGATTGGAGTCTTCCCTGTAAACCCCTTAATTGCTGCAATGTCTTTGGTGCCTCCATCTCGAGAAGTGATTTGACTTTGTTGGGCTCTACCTCAATTCCCCTCATAGATACAATGTACCCTATCAGCTTTCCTAATTATACACCAAAGACACTTTTTTGGATTGAGCCTAACCTTGTATTCTTCTAGCCTGTCAAAGATGGAGCTTAGAGCTGGTATGTGATCCTAACGCTTCTTTGATTTGGCTAATATGTCATCCACATAGTCTTCCATAGTTTTGTGAATCATGTCATGGAAAATTAGTGTCATAGCTCTCTAATAGGTAGATTCTACATTTTTCAACCCAAACGGCATCGTGTTCTAGCAGTAAGCTCCATGGGTAGGTGAAAGTTGTTTTGTGTCGGTCATCTTTAGCTATCAAGACCTGATTATACCCTAACAACCCATCCATCAATGACAACATTTCATGTCCTATTGTTTGAACCACAATAATGTCGATATTGGGAAGAGGGAAGTCATCCTTGGGGCATGCCTTATTTAGGTCCCTGAAGTCAGTGCAGATGCAGATGTCCCCAGTGGGCTTTGAAAAAGGTACAATATTTGAAACCCACTCTGGATAATCAATTGGTTGTATGAAGCTAGCATTAAGGAGCTTTTTTAATTCCATCTTGACCAATAATGCTATTTGTGGATGCATCTTTCTCAGTTTTTGTCTTACTTCTTTTTCTTTTGTGTAGACGGCTAGATGGTGAACTACAACTTATGGATCAAGACTAGGAATTTTGGCGTATGTCCATGCAAAGTTTACCTTTCTTTCCCTTAGGAATGTAGCTACAAGTTTATGTTCTTCTAGAAAAATTTATTCTGCATAGAAGGTTATGTGTGGTGTTTCTTTTGTTCCCAAGTTGACCGAATTGCACTTTTCTACTAAGACTGCTGACTTTTCCTGATGAATAGAACTAAGGGGAATATTGAATCCCTCATCCTCTGGCACCTCAGAGAGGTTTTCACCATTTGATACGTCCTTTGGTTTTACTATTTTCAAGTCTTAGAGTGCCACAGTGTGGTTTTCTCTCAAATACCTAGATATTATTCTTAAATTTTCACTTTTGTGACTGAGGGATTCAATCATTTCCCCATAATAGCCATGTGTGTCTATCTCAATGTCAAACCCAACTTTATGATCCCCACATGGTAGAGTATCTCATAGTCCCATGAATTCTGAGAGAGCCTCATCATTTTCAAACGTGTCTAGAATCGGTGGTCCTCATTAGTCGTAATCGATGAGTTGGGGGTAGAATTTTTTTAGTTCATTGGTTTGGTCACTTGGTTCAAAAGATAGGGTACTAATCATAAAGAGGTTAGAATCTTCAAAAATAATGGGTAGATCAGTTATGGGGTCCTTGTCACATACATCATTTATGTCAAAGGTAAAGTTATATAATGGTAAACCTGTAGACACCGATAACTGGAGAGGAGCTTTGACTTTTCTAACCAAGGCACTTTTGCCAAGTATGGTTATTTTCGGAGGTGTACATCCAAGGCCAAGATTCCTTATGCACTTGTTAGGAATGATAGGTTCAAGAAGACCGTTGTCATTTTTTCTGAGTTTCTTATTTTTGTTGTAGCCTCATCCTTGCATCATCTGTAGTCCTTTTTTGTTATCATCCATGGGAAGATCAGGTATGGGCCTTTCATCTTGGTATAGCAGGCTTGATATGCCTTTTCTTCCACCATTTCTTGTCTTAGGTCTCCCAAGCATCTGAATTTGGAGGAGTCTACTTTGAAGGTTTGGGATGAAGTGTTATTTGGATGCGGTTTCCATTGATATCTAGGAGATTGAGGTAGCTCTCCTATTATGAAAGTGCTCTTTTTCATTTTGTAATCCCCACACCCATTGTCTTGGATAATGAATTTGATATCAGAGATTTCTGGAATGGAGGGTGTCTTAGTTTCAAAAGTGGAGGCTAAGGTAGATGGGTCTACATATGAAGTCGTAGGGCCTTCATCATTCTTTGGGAATTGAGGGATTTTGTAGTACTTGGCTTCTAGATTCTTGCAATAATAAAATGGCTCGGGATCACCATGGACTATGACCTCTTGATTTTGATAGGGAAACTTGACACATTGATGGAAGGTGGATGTGACAGTTTGCATTCCATGGATCCATGGGCGCCCCAGGAGGATATCATAAGGTAATTAAAGATCAAGGACTTGGCATGCAGTTTCCATGATGGCTTGCCCTACTTGAATAGGGAGTTAAATACTACCTTGAGACACACTTTTCTAATCATCATATGCCCTAATTGTAATACCTTTAACTTTTTCAATGACGTCCTCGAAGGATCCCAGATTCTTTATTAGCTCGAGAGTATAGATATTTAGAACTACACCCCAATCCACCAAGACCCTTTTGACTTTATTTTTATGGACTAGGACTTCAAGATGGAATGCGCAGTTATGAGATGGTTTCATTAGGAAGTCCTAATCAGAAAATGTTAGGAGATGTGGGGTAGTGATATGTCTGACCATAGCTTGGAACTGGTTTGCATCAAGATCTGTGGGGATAGTGGATGAAGCCAATGCTTCTTCTAGGATTTTCCTCTATGCAGGTGAGATCTTTAGTAACTCCATGATGGAGATCTGTACGGGGGTTCTTTTTAGCTAGTCCAAGAAATTATAACCTTTGGGAATAGATTTTGGATTAAAGGTTGGTGCCTTGCATGGTTGTGATGGTCTAGGAATGGTAACTCTGCCACCACATGTGGTGACTCCACAGTCAGCTTTGGCTCCCTTGAAATTGACAATAGTGACCCATTCATCTAAGGACACAACAACATGATCGTAAAAATTATTTACATTGCTATACTTTGTCTTTCCATTGTTGTTTCCTTTATTGTGATCTGGCATCAGATTCATGTATACCTTAAGGTCTTGATTTCCTATAGGTTTTTCAACATTTATGGTTCTATCATTGATAAGGTCTTGGATCAAGTTTTTTAGTCTCATGCAACTGATTGTCATATGTCCCTTAATTTTATGAAAATCACAAAGGTGATTTTCATTATACCATGGTGGTTTCACTTGTGGCTCTTGATAATTCTCATAAATGGGAATTTTAATGAGATTCTCTTGTACCAGTTTTTTCATCACAAATTCAATTGATTCCCCAAGGGGTGTGTATTTTCATTTGGGGGGATACTTGTTCTGGGAGGGTGGTCCCCCTTGATTATTCAGATTAGTGACCACTTGATTGCTGGGTTGTTGTGATACTATGGTGGCTTGTGTGTTGTTTCAGTTATTGTCTTGCGGTTCTTGATATGATTGCATTTTTTTCCTTGGGACACTGATAACAACTTTTGCATCAACCACACCATCATTAGTGACATTCTTGTTCTTTGCCCATGTGCGAGGTTTTTCGTTATAACTAATTGATGGGAAGTTGTCTTGATAAGTAGGTGTCCCCCCTTTTACGATAAGGGATCTTTCGATGTTGAGCACCTTGGGGATCAACTGGTCATATGTGGTGATGCATTGCATTTTCAGATGGAATTCCAAGGTTCCTTCAATATTAGCGATGATAGTGCATATTTCTTGTTCTTCGAGCATAGTCCACATGCTTCTGTTGGCCTTGGATCACCATCATTGTAAGAAGGATGTGAATATTTCCCCCTTAGCTTGTTTGAGAGAAGATAGTTCTTCATAGTTCTGTATAAATGCGTCCACAATTTCTTGGAACTTTTGGATTTTGAGAGGAAGGCGAGAGAACCATTCCATTGTTGGTCTAGCCAAACTTTGCGGGAATAGTCGCATTAGAAAATTGTAGTTTTATGTGTAATATAGGGGGGTTCGCTACTTAGGAGTTCTTTTCATTCAGAGAGCCTCATGGGAAAAACTTCCCTATACTACCTCAATGGAACAGTGGTGAGAGTTTTAGAATCCAAAAGAGCAAGTCACAGAGATTTTTTGGACAAACTATCAAGCTCTCGGCCAAAGGATGACAGTGCAAAATACGGATGACAATGCAGCACGTTGGTATCTCGTAGGGACCAGAAAGTGAGACTGTCTCAGAAAATGGCTATGTGATGACTTACACTCCAATTACTGAGAACTTTTAGAATGCAAGAAAGCAACAAGTAATAATATTGAAATGGAACAAAGAAGATAAGGAGAAGAAAGGAAATACTTATGACCGTGCGAGTGATGAAGCTTCTAGCTTGTGAGTTTCTTTAATACCTACACACAAGAGGGAGAGAAAAATTGTTGGGTGGCTGAATAGGGGCCTACCTCAGTTAGACCTTGTTTTGGTGTTCCCACCTCCACGGACAGCCAGATGGATGGAGAGAAAAGTAGAAATGAATTAAAGAGCACTAAAGCACTACAAAACAGTGTTATGCTACTCAACCAAGTAATAGAGGAGAGGAGTGAAAGCTTACCACCTCCACCAAGAGCACACAAGGTTGCTTGGGGGAGAAAATGAGAGGAACTCAAGCCTCTGCTACAATGGTGTTTGTTCCATAGTTTCTCTACTGAAGTGGTGGAGTATCGATGTTGCTGTTGTGAAGTGTAAAGTGTTTGGAGATTGAAGAGATGGTGAAGAAGATGCTTAGAGCTTGTGAATGGAGTGAAGAAGTTCTTAGAGAGATGTGTAAAGGGAGAGGGGAGAGGTGTAGAAGATGGTAGAAGATGAAATTCTCATGTTCAAGGGATGAATTTGAAGAAGAGATAAAGAGAAATGACCATATTTGGGTCGGTCAACCGAGGAGGGCATTACAAATCGACCCCCAATGGGAAGTGTAACGCTTCTGCAGGATCTAAATGTAGGAATCTATCAAGGACGTAAGTGTGTCGCACAAATGTCTGCATGCCATGTGGGCCTCCCCAACAGAAACACCTCCACCAATGCTCAAAACAGGTGCCATGTGTGATACAAGCAACGGACTTAGGTGGAATTAAACCTTCGACCTTGGTTTTCTAAGGTGGGTAAAGGAAAAAAGGGGAATTGTACATGGGGTGAAAATTCACTCTTATAAATTTTTCCCCCACTTTAGCGAGCACGAACACTGATGAGTGCTCAATAAAATAGATCAAGAAAGAGTAGAGTTAGAAATGTATACCTGAACCATTGAGGAAGTAGACCGCAATCTGGAAAACCTGAGAGTTTAGGGTCACAAGAAGACTTCATAGTTTCACAGGACTATGAAGTTAAAGATAGATCATATACTCAAGATAAAGAAGATGCAGATCTTTGATTTGGTATATACAAGAGAGAAGAGAAAGATAGAAATTAACAAAGTGCATGGTGAAACCAAAACCCGCTCAGGAGTAGAACCTGGATCACAAAGTAGGAGTGATAAAAGCAAACCCCGCTCGAGGAGGAGAACCCGTATCACCAAAAAGTGCATGGTGAAAGAAAAACCTACTCAAGAGTACAACCCGCACCACAAAAGAGGTGATAAAAGAAAACCCCGCTCGAGGAGGAGAACCCGTATCACCAAAAAGTATGTGGTGAAAGAAAAACCCACTCAGGAGTAGAACCCGCACCACAAAAGAGGTGATAAAAGAAAACCACACTCAAGGAGGAGAACCTGTATCACCAAATAATTATGTAAAGGAGCTCTATGGGTTCTTGGTCCTACAGAGCAAGTAAGAAAATAGTCATGTAGACCATCATCAAGTTGAAAGGATTTCAAAGGGGTCCCTCGGGAACCCTTCAAAAGAAGAGGGGTCCACTCAAGGGATGCGTTGTTTGAGAAATGAGGTCTAGTCAGGCTTCCCCCAAGCTAGATGCCAATGAATTCATTTGAGAGGAAAAGTTTTCAAAGAGGTCCCTCGAGAGCCCTTCAAAAGAGAAAAGGTGTCCACTCAAGGGACACTTCATTTGAAAGATGGAGAGAAGAGAGGGGTCCTTAAAAAGGACACACATCTCCAAAAAAAATTACCACTACCCCCAACATATAGGGGAAGAGAACCATGCAATATAGAGGTAAACCTCGATATCACTTGTCGTGCAAAGTAAAGGCAGGTGCATCAATGAAACAGGAATTTGATGGCACCTAAATCATGAAGTTGTATTTTATCCTTCAAGGCCTTACATTCAGTAGTGGAATGACCAAGCACTCGATGGTATGCACAAAAAGAATGTTTTTCTTCATCATGTTTATTAAATTTATTACGTGTAGGAGAAGGAAGATTCATTAAGCAGGCTTTTAGAAGCCACAAAAAAATATGCTCTTGCTTGGATAGAGGATGAGGAGTAGGAAGCAACCCTTTCTCTTGTGGAGAAAGGTTTGACTTATCACAAGAAGAAGAAGAAGGCACAAAGATAGAAGAAAATGGAGGAAGAATCTTCTCAACAAAATGAGGTTGAGAAGAATTCATGTCACTCAAACACGGCTTCTGTTTAGATCATTCCTTCAAGTAACCAAGTCCCAAAGTATGCTTACAGGGTGTGAATTCTATAGGGACTTGAATTCCTTGTTCGTTATGCCCACAACCTTTATGCTCATAGCCATACTTAGAGATGAGCTTAAAGTCATGGCCATAACGTGTTTGCAAGTCTTGAAAAGGAGGATCCTCATAAAGAGCATTGTCCCAACAACAAGGATCACACTCCTCTATGGGACCGTCATCATTCTTATTAACAAGACTGCTAGAGTTAACCTCTTTAATAGAAGTGTGGTCATCTTCCTTAGAAGGAGGATCAACACCAAGAAAATTACAATTTTCATTCACCTTACCCCGCGATACAGAAGAGTAAGCATCTTTGATAGCGGGTGTGAATGATGCCATCGAAAAGTCTAAGTGGATTAGGTTGACTTTATATTCTTGAATGAAGGAATCTGTAAAGTCTAAGGAACCCCAATCATCACCAAGACATGCATTCTTTTGAAAAGAGGTAGAAGGAGCAGACTTAGTATTTATTTCCTTAGAAGGATCTTCTTCAAGGATGTTTATTTCAAGAGTACCCTTTGTAGTAGGTACTGCTAGAGTAAACATCAACACAGTGGAAGACACTAAAGGAATAAGAGTAGGAACAACCGAAGCTTGACTGGTAGCTGCCATTTCACACAAGTGCATAACATCAGGGTCAGCTTTGATTGTGACTACTTTATTGTTAGCAACGAACTTAATACATTTATGCAAGGTAGACAGAACTGCACCCATAGCATGAATCCATGGTCTACCGAGAAGAAGGTTACATGGTAACTTTTTTTCCATAACATATACAAGGGTAGGTACAGTAACGGGTCCCAACCTCAAAGGAAAGACTATCATGCCTAGGGATTGGTGACCGACATTATCGAACCCATGAAGGACAACATAAGAAGAGTTAAGAGAAGATGGGTCAATATTAATCTTAGGAAATAGATCAATACTACATATGTTGAGCACCGAACCAACGTCAATGAGAGTATGTCTAATGCCAATCTTATTAATATTAACTATAATCATTAGAGGATTCACTTGCTTCTGTACTTCTGGAGGCAGGAGCTCCTATGGATAGAATGTAATATTCGGCGAATCCGCACGAATATAAGCTATCAATGCACTAGCATCTATTAGCCTAGCTGAAGAAGGCAAGAGGATCTTTTTCATGGCTTCCTGAATCATACCTTGGTAAACCGAAGTAGACTGAAGCAAGTCCCACAACAAGATCTTATCCAGAGGAATGCGAGGTTGCGCGATAAGATTGTAATCACTAGGTGCTTTAGTTGTATGTTTAGGAACTTGAGGAAGGCTTGGTTGTTTATTTATACTATTCTCATAAGTATGGGCTACCACTCTATAAGAGGGAGCCTTAGAAAGATCAAGAGTACCACCATTAATAGAAAAAATCCTTTTAGGAGAATGACTAGTCGGAGTCATGTAAATGATCGGTCTCTTAGGCCTTTAAGGGGCAGCAGAGACATAGATTACATTTACTAAATCATCATAGCTAGTAGAACAATAATTTGAATACATATTCTCAACATCAATCCAAACAGGATCAAATGTGGAATAACCATTTGAAGAAACATTCACAACATCATTCCAGGGAGAATTAGATGTGGAAGGAGGTTCATCATTCGTTAACGGAACGCTTCTAGGAGAGAGTGCATCGGAATGGAGAGTAGATTCATCATTCACAAATGCATCATCTCTAGAAGAGAGTGCATTAGAATGAAGAAAAGGTAGAGTGACATTAAGGTATCAATGATTTCATCTTCTTGCAACAAAATATCCTCTGAAGTAAGAGGACTTTTGTGAGAAGGATCAAAGACACCAAGCAACATGGGAAAAGCTAAGTCACCATCACATGCATTAAACAAAATATCATTAACATTTTGAACAAAATTAGAAACAAAACAAATAAAAGAAGATATTAAGTCCATTACAATTTTTTTGGTATTTTCTATGTTTTAGTAATTCGCATTTTCAGAGGTCTCTAGAGTGGAATTTGAGGTCAAAACTTGCATCGGTCCCTAAAATTTGATTTCCAAAGGAACTTGTATTTTAGGGACTAAACAAGTTCTCTAGGAGACCTTTCCAATGGTGCAAACGGTTCTGAATTCCAAGCATAGAGTCAAAAGTTATGACCCCAACAAGTAGGGCTAAATAAATTCCTAGTTTTTCAAAGAACACTGTTCTTCACATTAGGTTCACCAAAATGTAATATAGGGGGATTCGATGCTCACAATTTCTCTTAATTCATAGAGCCTCACGGGGAAAACTTCCCTATAATAGCTCAATGGAACAATGGCAAGAGTTTTAGAATCTGAAAGAGTAGGTCAAATTTTTTGGACAAACTATCAATCTCTTGGCCAAAGGATTGCATCGCAAAATATGGATGACAGTACATCGCACTGGCATCTCGTAGGGACCAAAAGCAAGAATATCTCAGAAAATGGCTAAGTGACAACTTACACTCTGATTAGTGAGAACTTCTAGAATGCAAGAAAGCAACAAGAAGTAATAAGATTGAAATGGAACAAAGATGATAAGGAGAAGAAAGGAACTACTTATGATTGTGTGAGTGATGAAGCTTCCAGTTCGTGAGTGTCTTCAATACCTGCACACAAAAGGGAGAGAAAAATTGTTGGGTGGCTGAATAGGAGCCTGCCTCAGTCAAACCCCGTTTTGGTGTTCCCACCTCCACAGATAGCCAGATGGATGGAGAGAAAATTAGAAATGAAGTAAAAGACCACTAAAGCACTACAAAACAGTGTTATGCTACTCAACCAAGTAATAGAGGAGAGGAGTGAAAGCTTACCACCTCCACCAAGAGCACTCAAGGTTGCTTGGGGGAGAAAATGAGAGGAACTCAAGCCTTTGCTACAATGGTGTTTGTTCCATAGTTGCTCTACTGAAGTGGTGGAGTATTGATGTTGTTGTGAAGTGTAAAGTGTTTGGAGATTGAAGAGATGGTGAAGAAGACACTTAAAGCTTGTGAATGGAGTGAATAAGCTCTCAGAGAGATGTGTAAAGGGAGAGGGGAGAGGTGTAGAAGATGGTAGAAGATGAAATTCTCATTCAAGGGATGAATTTGAAGAGATAAAGAGAAACAACCATATTCAGGTTGGTCGGCCAAGGAGGGTGTTACAAATCAACCCCCAATGGGAAGTGTAATCCCTCTGTAGGCTCCAGACATGGGAGTCTATTAGGGACGTAAGCACATCACACAGACGTCTGCGGGCCACGTGGGCATCCCTGATAGAAACGCCTCCACCGACGCTCAAAATAGGTACCAAGTGTGATGCAAGCAATGGGCTTAGGTGGAATTAATCCTCCAACCTTTGTTTTATAAGGTGGGTAAAGGAAAAAAGGGGAATTGCACATGGGGTGAAAATTTGCTCTTACACAATATGCAACTTCCATATAATATATTTGGAATTCCTTGATGTGATCTTTAGGATTACCCGTCCCACGATATTTGTCAAATTTAGGTATCTCAAACCCTTTTGGGAATGAAACCATCACAATCCTTCTATCAAATGGATAATGGCATAAATTTCTTGGTGCTTTCATTGTCTTCCTAGATTGGAGGTCTAGCACTTGTTGTGAGAGCAATTTGATTTGTGCAGACACATCATTTTGCAGATCGGGTGGTGGGATGAATAGGTTCTGAGGGGGCTTGATTGTTTGAGTGGTAGGTGGGGTGTTTTGCATGTTTGTGGGAGGTTGTTGCACACTCTCTTATGTGATCATTGCTTGTTGATATACCTGAAATTTTTGTTGTGTTAACAACACTTGTTGTTGGTCTTGTTGTTGTGCCTACAATGCTTGTTGTTGGTCTTCTTGTTGTTGTGCCAACAATGCTTGTTGTTGGGCTAGTAGTTGAGTTGCTTCTTGTTGCGCTTGGTATTGTTGCAAAGCTTGATGATAGGCTTGTTGCTAAGCTACTTGTTGTTGTGCTTGATAGTTTTCTTGCACTTGAGCTTGTGCCTAAGCTTCATCTTGTTGAGCAACTTGTGCAACTTGGGCGGCTTGTGCAACTTGTGTTGTTTGTGCAGTTTGTGCGGCTTGTTGTTGTTGCAATCAAGCTTGGCTTGGGTGGCCTGTTGTGATTGTTGCACAACTTGTTGTGTGTGCGCTTGTTGGGCAACTAGCTATGCAACTTGTGTAGCTTGTTGATTTTGAAATTGTTGAAGTGTCTTTTGATAGGCTTGTTGGGCAACTTGTAGTGTGATACTGTATTGATTTTCCATGTTTAGTTTTGGTGGTGGAGGTGGAGGATTTGCAATGGTATGAGATATTGTGATGAGATTTTGTTGAGGTGGTTGTTGGGATTTTGTTGGATTGATGATATGGGGTTGTGTGGTAGACGATGTGGTGGATATGCTAGGTCCTTGGGAGACCACATTTATAGATGGTGCAATGATTGATTGTGTCATTTGGACTGGTGCCACATGGTATTGGAATATCGTTGGCTTGATAAGAGGATTTGGTATGTTGATTTGATTCATTACTGGAGGATTTCTTTTATTTGGTTGATTGAGGATTGGTAAAGGGGGTTTCTATAAATCGAGAATTGGTGTGGATGCCAATGGTAGAGGGAGAAATGGTGGGAAGATGGGTGGTGTGTTTCCCTAAGAAAGTGATGATGAGGGATCAAAGATTCCCCCTTGTCCAAATAGTCCCCCTTGTCCTTATGAAGTCATGGGGAGAGAGAATTGTGTGTTAAGGGGATATGTCGGTGTTACGAAGAAGGTGGATGGATTGTTGGTGTCATGAAAGACAAGCAAAATGTATGGGTGTTTTAGATCTTGAGGGATGGATTGAACCAAGATGGTACTTGCATCCGAGTCTTGGTTATTTACAAGGGGATGTGTTTGAAGAGCATGAAGAATTTAACTCCCCTTGGTAACTATGGGTTGACTTGGAGCATGAGATGAGATTGGTTGCGAGATGGGTTGAATGATGCTTTGGAAGGAAGGTGTGAATGAGACCAGTGGAATAATCCCAAGAGGTTTCTCCATAATACTGCTCACATCATAGTCAGAAGGGATTTTATCCCCCTCTTTAGCCAATTCCAACATGTATTGTGAAGGCTTAAGTCTCATCATTGTGTTGATAATTTTGTGATTTTCAGGGTTTTGGACCATTTCCATGATTTCATCTTGAGTCATGCCTAGGAAATTGTTGGTGATATCCTCCACTTGGCAAGCTCCTTCTTGAAGATCTTGTGGAAGTTGAGGAAGGTTGAGTGGGGGATTGCTAGATCCGATCGGGTTGATTTTAGGTGCAGTTTGACTCAAGTCACTTGAAGTGGATGTTTCTTTGTTCATTTCCATGTTCTTCTTGTGTTGAGATCTAGTTTGGACCATAAAATAAGGATCAACTTTCAGGAATATGGGAGGTGAACCTCTTACTCCTTAGATTGGTCTAAAATTTAGGTACAAAAAAGATAAACTACGATGTTAAGGATCAAAGGGTGGTGATGAGATGATGAAAGATGAGTGGTGTGAATGATTGAACTCTTAAGGAACCTTGGAGGGATACTAGACTTTAGGACTTTTGGATTTGATTTGGATTTGATTTTGACTTGATTTGGATTTGGATTTGATAATGAACTCATAAAATCCAAGAGGTTGGATGTTGTCTTGGAATAAACTTGTCCACAAGGTGATAATTTAACTAAGTGTATGAAGAAGGATTCATCCACACACACCTAGTCAAACAAGATGATTTTGATTTTATTTAAAAGATTTACCAAAAGTATAGTATAAAGGATTTTTCCAAGATTCTAAGAGTTTTTTGTGAGATGGGTTTTGATTGATGCTTTTAAATGGATGAAAGTGTTGATTTTGATCCTAAGTGAACTTAGAGAGACTTTTGTTTACAAGACCTAGGTATTGAAGAACATGCTATACTTCCAAGAACTTGTTAACCCTACAAAGTGAGATACTCAAAATGTTGAAAAAGACTTGGATTTTGATAATAATAGAATGAGTATAAGTTGGGATTGTCCTTTGAAGCACGTTTGTAAAAGTTATAGACCAATCTTTCTCTAACTACGTAAAGCATAGACTGATTTTTCTTGATATTTCTTGGACTAAGACATTTGTTTCGATTGATGGACTTTGGTTTTGGGATTTTGATCTTGCGGGAAATCATTTGAGAGAACACATGTGTGGGGTTCAATTGTCTTTTATCTTTGATTAATGAGTCCTTTTTACCACAAACACCTTCTTGCTTATCTTTTCAAACTAAATGTCTAATGTCTCAATTTATTTTCATACCACAAGGTCCATTATGTGGAAATCAATAAAATCAAGGCAATAGTTCCCTAATGTTCACTTTAGAGAGAGAAAATTGAGATATAGATCCAAATACTTAGAAGCCTCTAAGGATAGAAACCCTAGGGACAAGCAGTAGCACTTGGATTTTTCAAAGGTATTTGCTCCTCCTAAAGGGTTTGAAATTCTGATGATTTGGTTGAATGTTTATTTTCCAATGTTTTAGATCCAATCAAAGTGTTTTGATTCCAAAATGATGCACAACCCTAGATAGAAGAGACAATATCTGTTGAATTCCCACTTGGATAAATCCAGCTGTGCCTATTCTTAGTGGATGATTAGAAGCTTTACCACACTATCCCCCCTCCACAACACTCACTTCTATGGGTCAGCCAAGCTTTAGTTCTCATGAATCTCCCATGATGAACTTTTCATCTCTACTAAGAACCGCAAAAATGTGGGACAGCTTCAGAACGACCGTTCTTGTACCAACAAATAGTAAGGATTTTGGCCTCTATACAAATTAGTTCTTAGTCAGGGTAATCAAGGACATGCCACTTTGGGAGCATCCAACAAGCCACTAAAGGATTTAATCAATCCTACTAAGAGCTCTTATACGTTTTATAGGAGTAACCCATTCTAAAAGACACTGTACGACTAAGGCCTACATACCATGAGGACTTGACAGTTTAGTCTTATCCATTCATATATTGGACCTAGTGAAAAACCGGTTGGAGTTGCCTTTGAATTGGTCTTAGGTAGGCCCCTCTAAAGGTGAACAATAGCGAGAAAGTAAATCCATAGTTTGATCAATCATTGTTAGAGTGAACAAAGAGAGAACACGCGCAATGCCTTTCCTCACACTAGCAAGCTTTGTTCAATTTTTAAGAGGCCAAATTGAAGTGTGGAGGCAATCTTTTAGACAACTTAATATCGCCAAAAATACTTTTGATTCTCAAGATCGTTGTGAAGCGTGATAGAAGTGCATACACCTTTTGAATGATATTAGTGTGTAAAAAATATTACAAAACAAGAAAGACACATGTTCATTTTAGACCTCAAAAGCAATAGTGAGTTCTTTTTAAAGCACCAAACTTGAGTGTGAAATTGATTGTTCGATTTTTAACCAAATCCAAAAGCTAGTGAGTTTCTAAGTTCAATTTTAACCAACTTGAAGAGATCAAATCAATGGTTAATTTTAAACCCAAAAATGAAGTGAGTTGGCCCAAAATAGAAAATGAAAGCAGAAAATGGATGCCCTAGGCTTATTACAATAAGCATTTAAAAATGATTTTTCATTTCAAGTGTAATGCTCAATTTTCAACTCCAATCTATTTGTCTTCTTTGATTCCAATGTGAGAGAAAAACCACCTTTGTTTCTCAATGCCAACCTACAAACATTACAAAGTTATCAGAAATGAGAAGTATGCACATATTGCAAAACTATAAAAGTATGCACAAGGAATGTCAACTATTTGATGAAACTTTTTTAAAGAAAGAAAATAAAATTGACAAGGCTCATGAGTTCTTTTTGATGAAATTAACCCAATAATAAATGTCAAAACATTTTCTATTCGCATCTGCTTTCATGAAAGGACTGACGATTTCAAAACTTCATATTTTTAATATACAAAGCCATATAAATAAAAAAACCTTTCCTTTAGCGAGCTTCAAATCAAAATTAGTGGTCGACCGTGCAAAAGTTAAAGAGCATAACCAGTAGAAACCATACCTCAAAAAAGAAAAGAAAAAGTAAATAAGATGTCAACAACAAGATAAAGAATAGAAAATGCAGTAAGGATGTCAACAACAAGGATGAATGCAACTAGCACCTAAAGTTTCGAGTTTATGTGAAAAGACACTTCCTTCTTCTTGAATGTATTAAATCCATTTTGAACAAAACAAAAAGCTTGAAGTGTGCATTATTCAACCAAATCTACAAAAGATAATGTATTTGATAGCAGACCAAATCAGAGATCAAATCGCACATTAAAGATTGTTATTTCTTTTGCCCAATACTCTTTGATCATACACTGTTGACTATGAAGCTCAACATGTTTTTAAAAAATTTACCCACTTAAGATATTTTATTCCACGATTTTTCTCAAAAGATTCCAACCATTGTAGATTTTGTAAGCCTGTTAAAGATTTGCTTTCAACACCAAAAAAAGGTCTGCCAACTACGTACCCATAGAGAATAATCGCTATCAAACAAACTAACAGTTTATCACTGTCAATCGCACTACTGCCAAATGCAATGATATTAAAGATGCACAGTCAGCAAATAAATGACTAAACCTGCATTTAATAATAATGTTAGAATATTGAAGCACCGAACTTTATATCTTGGGCTGCAAAGGCTTTTAGATAATTTCAAGCTAAGTGATTGGCAGGCGTAAACTTTCAAGCAAACACAATTAGTAGGTGCAAATCTGAAAAGGCGTAAACTTTTAAGAAAATGATATTAGCAAGTGCAAATCCAAATTCTCAGACCTTTGACGTAGCGAAAATTTAACCTAGACATTAGCTTAAGACATTTTAGAATAAAAATTAGATTTATCATTTTCTACAATATTAATAGGCATGTATGCAAAAAAGAGCAGACACAGAGCACTAAACTGTTTGACTGAATTCCCTCTAAGACTTACTCTCAAGTGAAGCAATGATATGTACAAGATAATGAATATGTTGAAAGGGCTTCAAAGAGTTGAAGAAAAAAAATGCAGCAAATTCAATTTTGAGTTATTCTTTATCACTACCGCCGCCCTGCATTACATTATGTTAGTGATATATGTTGGCCCACAGTTGTCGTTGCACCAAAAGATCGACCTGTTAATGCCCGATATAACTACCAAAGTTAACGGATCCACGGGAGGCAGTTAGTCCATGTCATGAATCCTGAGGGGAGCACTGACCATCTGCCAACAAACTCCCCCAAGCGTTACCCAAGGGGATTCGAACTCGACACCTTTGGCTCTGATACCAATTGTTGGCCCACAGTTTTCATTGCACCAAAATATTGACCTTTTAATGCTCGATACAACTACTATAGTTAACGGATCCACGAGAGGAGGTTAGTCCATGTCACGAATCTTGAGGGGAGCACTGACCATCTACCAACAATATACATTATGCCAAGAATAACCAGAAGGAAATCGCGTCTTTAAATTCTTCACGAATATTATTTATTGCTAAAAATTTGGAGCAAATGATAAAATGATGAAATAGCATTCAATATAAGCAATAGAGGAACCCCTAATAGTAGTAAAATTTACCATTAAGAGCCAAACAAACAATTATTAAGAGAATTTTTGAAGTGCTGCTGAGGGTTAAAAAATACTGATATTAACCAAAATAGTGAGGCAAAATTTGAAAGGATAGCAAAAGAAACCTTGCATAGACAAATTACTAAAAATTTTGGCTAGATTTGTGCATAAAGTATGTTTCCTACAACAACAGATCGATTGAGCTTTATAACTTCCAAAAATCAAAACCACATCCACAAATGTCGTATTCAATTAAAAAAAACCATATCCCTATAATTTTCAATGCTTTTACTTTTGATAGAAAAGGAAAGGTGTCATCTATTATAAACTTGGTTTAACATCTAGAAAGCGACACCCATCAAGAATAAAGATTCTAAAAATTTTGCAGCTTCCTTTTTTTTGGATTTGATAAAGATGGGCTCAAGTAAAAGGAATGTTCCTTAATAAATCCAAGAAAGAAACCGACTTCACTTAATAAATGCAAGAAGCTTGGAGTTCCTAAATGGTATTTTTCCCTCCTTCTAGTGCCAAATGTAAGCACTAAAATCTGCAAAATAGCTTAAACCTCAACACACATTAGCATGGGTTAGTTTAAACTAAGCAAATAAAATAGTGCTCCTATGAGATATTCCAACATGCTTCATAATGCAAAAAAATCAATAAAAGATCAAATAAACTAATTGAGAGCATACAAAAAGCATGGTGCATACCCATTCCATAGTGGATTGATACTACTTTGATGTGGAAAGTAGCCCTTTCCCAACCCTTGATAAGCTTGATGATGGATGTGTGATGAAAAAAATGGCAAGAACCTAACTATGAATGATGAAATATATGCTTAATTGGATTAAAATATGGATGATTTGTGGATTCAAATGACAATAATAAACTTGTGAATGATTATGGATTCAAATGAGCATAATGATCTTACCTGGATTGTGGATGCCAAACCAAATAGAGAAGGCCTCTATTTATAATGAAGAAGGGTGGAAGAGTGAAGCATAGCAAGAAAGTGGGATTAAAAAAGTGACCAATGGAATTGTGCCACTTGTCAACATGCTAATGAAGGGAGATGGAGCACATTTTGAACAATGTGCAAGATTAAATGCATGTAGGTGGATTTGAATTTGAAGAAGTGACTTGCAAGAGGGGATGTAAGAGGAATTAATGCCAAGTTGGCTCAAGGAGAGGACATGTAAGAGCCTTAAATGCCAAGTTGGAGGACAAAAGTCCTTTGGGAGGGAGAATTCAAATAAGTGGTATATTTCAAGAATATGCCATATTTGAATGAAAAAATTAGGAATTAATAAATCAAATAAATTGATTTACATGTGCAACTTGCAAAAGCTAGAGGAATGGAGGATTCTAGGAGTTCATTATGATTAATGAAGTTAGTTTGATTTGACATTTGATTTAGATACTTAGGTTTATTTAAATCAAATGAGAGTATAGTTGGGAGATTTTAATTAAATTAAATGATTTACTCAATTAAATAAAGAGCTTTAGGATAAAATAAAGTTGATTTATTTAATCACAAAGAGAACATTAGGATTTGATTAAATAAAATTGATTTATTTAATCAAAGAGGAAAATTAGAATTTAATTAAACAAAGTTGATTTATTTAATTAAAGGAGGAATTTGATGAAATAACCTGATAACGTGTATTATTTGATTAAGGAGGAAATTAATGAATTTAATTAAATAAATATTATTGAATTAAATGATTAGTAAAGAAGTGATCAAGGAAGAATTGAAGTTAGTGAATCAGAGTCGAGTGCATGATATCAATCAGGATAATTTGAGCATCTACATTTTTCCCCTCTTTGAAGCAGTGTACTTGCTATGTTCATTCAAAGAATAACCTTTTCGACGTCAAAATTCAAAAAAATATTATTTTTTCAAATGCCCCACTATTGCCCTAGCGGAAAGAAGTGCGTTGGTACACTGCCCCCTCAAGAGATCAGACAAAAAGTTTGATTTGAGGGTCGATCTCATGACAAAAAGGTTCAAGATGGACATATGGATGGTTATGATGATGATGCAAATGAGATGGTTTTAAGATGCTTAGAATAACCAATCTATATTATGCAATGATGAGAATGCAATGCATGTGAGATGATTAGTATTTCATATTATGATATGACATGAATGATATGCAATATGCTAATGGTTTGTGGATGCAGGATGGATTCCTTGGTGATGTTTAGGTCGACTATAATGGTACCATGCTAGCACGAAGAGAAGAAAGAAGAAATGAGATGATGAAAAGAGGATCCAACAAGTCCATGATCTATCGAGACTTTATTAGAAACAATTATGAGAGACAATGATGTTTCACTTATCAGAGATTGGGATTTTAAAAGGGATTACCTACCTTATGTTTGATAACACACATAAGCATGATGCATAAAGGTATAAAGAACCATGATGGCGTTGTACTTAAGGTGATGGAATTTGACCTGACAATCAGATAGGAGTATCACTGTTCACACTTGACATATAGAAACCTTACTAGGATGTACTTTAGATATTTCAAACTTCTCAGACCAAAACATGGAAATGAAAAACCTAACAATGTAATATTCAACAAGTTGTCCAAAACACCTTCCATCCATACCTAATAAAGCAAGCATTTTCCAAGGTTATATTACAAGAGCATCCAACAAGCACAACAAATAAAAGATAATGATCACCGTCCCATTCCTTTCTCTTTAATTTTTTTGTTTAGACATCATTGAGAGGTCATTGGAATGAGCGCAATAAGATAAGTCAACAAGACAAAGATAAAGTAAACAAACTAGCTAATGTTTTTCATACCTCTAGCCAAGACTAAACTACAGTGATGCCTATTGTTGATGTCCATTGTAGGAAGGATGCATCCTAGGACATGATGTTATCAGATGATTTGGGATTGACAGGATGATGGGTTATTAATACCAAGAGTTGACCAACTTGTTTACCTAATAACCTAGACTTGAGACCTTTGACATTTGAGTTTTCACTTTTAATCTGCTAGACATGTTTCTGATTGTGTTGCCAAAGGTTGAAGATGACAATTGTTTATTACGAGCGGATGTTTATTTCAGGTGATCATGAAATGGGATGGATGGATTTTTTCAAATATTTTGGATGTTTTTGAAATGTTTTGAGGTTGTTTTTGGTATCTTCATGATGTTTTACAAATGTTTTGATTTTCAAATTTTCCAATTTTTTTGTGTTTTCTAAGATTTTGACCAAGAACCTAACCCAAAGACCTATCCTAGGGGCCTCAGAGGCTGATCAAAGATTAACCTTGCCTACATTATACATGTAGATACCACGTAGTTTAATTGACACAAACTCATTTATTGATGAGAATTTGCACAAATGGATTGCTAGTTTATTGTGATAGACTCCTAGAGGACTAGCCTAGGGTGTCTCAGGGGCATATCGATGATGGCCTTGCCTACGTTCAAAGCATAGAGACCCGTAGTTCAACAAGATGACTCTATTTCTAACTTTTTCTAAATTTTTGACTTGTTTTGGATTTTTGATATGTTTTGAATGTTTTTGGGTTTTTTGATTTTATGAATGTTTTTGAATTTTCTAACTTTATGGAATATTGCAGGAATATACACTAATCCGATCTGATGTAGGTATAAGAACATGCCCCCAGTGTGGTACAATAGACTACTCTAATATAGGTAGGACAAACTGACCTTAGGAATGTGCCAAGTAGTACTAGGAGGGATCATGATACAAACACATGATCAAGCTATGATGCAGACATGGATGGGTGATGGATGGAGATATGGAAGTGTGATGGATGGATGATGCAGAATAACCCGTAGAGATCATGGTGGATGGAGAGATTTATTTACACAAGGCGCCTGATTGCTAGGTTTTCACCAAGGTACTTGCCCAAAGCGCCACCAAAGTGGTTTTCACTAGAGGATGATTTTTTTCTTTGTTTTTTCAATTCTTTTTCTTTTTTTTTGGATGTTTACATTTTATGATTTTTGTAGATTTTTGGATTTACACCTTGCAAGTTTAGGCATAATTTTCTTTTAGATGGGAGCTATTGATAGGCTCCTATAGAGATTTAACTTCTAGTGTTGATAACTAATATGCTCTTGATTTGTAGCTCACTATGATGGTGAAGGGTCCCAACCAATTAGGTTCAAACTTTCCCTTGTCTAGATTTGGTACATTTTTTTTATCCTCCTTGAATACGAGCTCTCCAACTTGAAAGGTCTGACTCATGATCTTCTTGTTATAGCTCCTCTTGAGATGGTTCTAGTAGACTTGCAAATGGTTTAGCGAATCCATGTGCTACTCATTCAATAGCTCCATCTCGTTCAACCATGATACCCAATATTCTTCATTTGTAATGAGGTTCTACAGTGATATCCTTAAGGATGGGGGCTCGATCTCAATGGGAAGGATCGCTTATGATCCATAGACCAGGGAGAATGGGGTTGCACCTCGAGGCATGCAGATAATCGTTCAGTAGGCCCATAAGGCGAGATTCAACTGTAGGTGCCATTCATGACCAACTTCATTGACTATTTTCTTTAGGATTTTCAAGATGGTTTTATTGGTAGCCTCAGGTTGACCATTTCCTTGGGGGTAGTATGGAGTACAAAAGAGATGTTGGATATTGAATTTTTGGCATAGATCTTGAAAATCCTAGTTTTTGAAAGGTGTATCATTATTTGAGATAATGGCTTGAGGGACACCATAGCAGAAAATTAGGTAGTTTAGGATGAACTTGGAAATCTACTTTCCCGTAATATAGGTCATGGGAATGGCCTCTACACACTTCATCAAATACTCAATGGCGGTGATGATGAACTTATGTGCACTAGATGAGGTGGGCGTGATTTTTCCGATGAGATCAAGCCCCCCTTGTGAAAAGGGCCAGGGTGTAATGATTGGGTGAAGCTCCTGAGCTAGTGCATGGATGAGATCCCCATGCTGTTGACATTGCAAACACCTTCATACATAGTCATGAGCTTCTCTCTCCATTATAGGCCAATAGTACCCAGTCCTCAACAATTTCTTAGCCAAGGTCATACCACTTGAATGTGACCCACAAATGCCATTGTGTACCTTGGTTAAAGAAGTCAAATCTTCCTCAATAGTAAGGCAATGTAAGAAGGTTTCCTCGATACTCCTACGGTATAGTGTGTCTCCTAAGATAACAAAGCAGGATGACTTCTTGATAAATGTTCTTTTAAGGTTCAGGGTGATATCAACAAGGAGGACTCCTATTCTCAAGTAGGTGTATATATCATGATACCAAGGATTATCGGGACCAATGATTTCACACATGAATTAAGAATCTAGTACCTCAAATGCTAGTACGAAAAGCTACTCTACAAGGAATTCTTGCTTAGGGACGTTGTGTGGGATATCCAAAACTCTTTGAGGCTTTCCATCAGTATCTTGTATGGAGTCAATTTTTCATCCTTCATTTGGTATTCATCATTGACCTAGTTGATGATAAGCTATGAGTCTCCATAGACCTTGAGTGCCATGATCTACTATTGTACTGCTATTCTGAGTCCTATAACAAGAGCCTCATATTCTACAATGTTATTTTTGCAAGGAAAAGCCAACTTATATGACTTGGGTATGCAATCTCCTTGTGGTGTAATGAAGAAGACTCTTGCTCCAGACCCATGTTGTGTATAGGATCCATCAAAATATACTTTCCAATGATCTGCTGCACTTAGGTTAAAGATTGACTCATCGGAGAACTCTGATACAAGTGGGTTCTCTGAATACATTTGTGTTTCTGCTAGCTAATCTATAATTACTTATCCTTTAATGGCCTTTCATTCTACATACTCAATGTCATGTTTTGTCAGGATCATGACCCATTTAGCTGTTCATCCTATGAGCGTTGCTTTAGAAAGCAGATACTTGAGAGGGTCTATCTTGGAAATGAGTTTTATTTGGTGAGCCAACATATAGTGTCTGAACTTCTATGCTATGAATACCACTACTAGGCAAGCCTTTTCAATGAATATGTAATTTAGCTCATGTCCCACCATGGTTCTACTAATGTAGTAAATAGCTCTCTCTTTTCCATTTTCATCATGTTGTGCTAAGATAGTTCCAAGGGTTGTTGTTGTTGCCGATATATATAGGATCAATGTCTTTCCTAGAATTGGTGGCATAAAAATTGGTGGTGTGAGCAAGTACTCCTTGATTTTTTTGAACGCCTGGTCACATTTTTCATCCCATTTGTATGCTACCCCCTTGTGGAGTAGATGATAATATGGGATAGCCTTATCTTCCAATTGTGCTATGAATTGACAAATGGATTGGAGTCTTCCCTGCAAACCCCTTAACTACTTCAATGCCTTTGGTGCCTCTATCTCGAGAATTGCTTTGACTTTTGTAGGGTTTACCTCAATTCCCCTCATAGATACAATGTACCCTATGAGCTTTCTTGATTGTACACCAAAGAAACACTTTTTTGAATTGAGCCTAACCTTGTATTCTTCTAGCATGTCAAAGATGGAGCTTAGAGCTTGTATGTGATCCTGACGCTTCTTTGATTTTTCCAATATGTCATCCATAGTCTTCCACAGTTTTGTGAATCATGTCATGGAAAATTAGCGTCATAGCTCTCTATTAGGTAGCTAATGCATTTTTCAACTCAAATGGAATCATGTTCCAACAAAAAGTTCCCCATGGGCAAGTGCAAGATGTTTTATGTTGGTCATCTTTAGCTATCATGATCTGATTATACCCTGAGAAGCCATCCATTAATGACAAAATTTTATGTCCTGTTGTTTGATCCAAAATCATGTCGATATTGGGAAGAGGGAAGTCATCCTTGGGGCATGCCTTATTTAGGTCCCTAAAGTCAGTGTAGATGTGGATGCCCCTAGTGGGATTTGAAATAGGTACAAGATTTGAAACCCGATCTAGATAATCAATTAGTCGTATGAAGTTGGCATCAAGGAACTTATGTAATTCCATCTTGACCAATAATGCTATTTGTGGATGCATCTTTTTGTCTTATTGGTTTTGCTTCTGGGTAGATGGCTAGATGGTGAACCACAACTTCTGGATCAAGACCAGGCATGTTGGCATAGGTCCATTCAAAGTTTACCTTTCTTTCCCTTAGGAATGCAACTAGAAGTTCATGTTCTTCTGTCAAAAGTTATTCTACATAGAAGGTTATATGTGGTGTTTCTTCTGTTCCCAACTTGACCGGATTACACTTTTCTACTAAGACAGTTGACTTCTCCTGATGAATAGCACTAAGAGGAAGATTAAATCCCTCATCCTCTGATGCCTTAGAGAGGTTTTCACCATTGGATGCATCCTTTGTTTTTACTATTTTTGGGTCTGAGAGTGCCACAGTGTGGTTTTCACTCAAAGACCTAGATATTATTCTTAAATTTTCACTTTTGTGGCTGAGGGATTCAATCATTTCCCCATAATAGGGATGTGTGTCTAGATCAATTTCAAACCCAAATTTGTGATCCTTGCATGATAGAGTATCCTATAATCCCATGAATTTCAAGAGAGGCTCATCATTTTTTAACACATCTAGAATCAGAGATCCTTGTTGGTCGTAATCGATGAGTTTAGGGTAGACAAGTTTTAGCTCATCAGTTTGATCACTGGTTTGAAAGATAGGGTACTAATCATAAAGAGGTTAGAATATTCGAAAATCATGGGTTGATCAGTTATGGGGTCCTTGACACATACATCGATTATGTCAAAGGTAAATTTATCTAAAGGTAAACATGTGGACACCGGTAACTAAAGAGGAGCTTTGACTTTTCTAACTAGTGCACTTTTTCCAAGTATGGTTATTTTTGAAGGTATACATCCAAGGCCAAGATTTCTTATACACTTCTCAGGAATGATAGGTTTTAGAAGACCGTTGTCATTTTTTCTAGGTTTCTTGTTTTTGTTGTAGCCCCATCCTTCCATCATCTATAGTCCTTTGTTGTTATCATCCATGGGAAGATCCAGCACAGGCCTTTCATCTTGGTATAACAAACTTGATATGTCCTTTTCATCCACCACTTCCTGACTTAGGTCTCCCCAACATCTAAATCTGGAGGGGTTTGCTTTGAAGGTTTGGGATGAAGTGTTATTTGGATGCGGTTTCCCATGAGATCTAGGAGATTGTGGTAGCTCTCATATTATGAAGGCACTCTTTTTCATTTTGTAATCCCCACACCTACTAGCTTGGATAATGACTTTGATATCAGAGATTTATAGAATGGAGGGTGTCTTTGTCTCAGAAGTGGAGGCTAAGGTAGATGGGTCTACATATGGAGTCATAGGGCCTTCATCATTCTTTGGGACTTGAGGGATTTTGTAGTACTTGGCTTCTAGATTCTTGCAATAATAAAATGGCTCAGGATCACCATGGACTGCGACCTCTTGATTTTGATAGGGAAACTTGACACATTGATGGAAGGTGGATGCAATAGCTTGCATTCCATGGATCCATGGGCGCCCCAAGAGGATATTATAAGGTAATTCAAGATCAAGGACTTGGCATGTAGTTTCCATGATGGTTGGCCCTACTTGAATAGGGAGTTGAATAGTGCCTTGAGACACTCTTTCCTAGTCATCATATGCCCTGATTGTAATACCTTTACCTTTTTCAATGAGATGGTTGCATTGGGAAGTCCTAATCAGAAAATGTTAGGAGATGTGGGGTAGTGATATGTCTGACCATAGCTTGGAATTGGTTTGCATAAAGATCTATGGGAACAATGGATGAAGCCAATGCTTCTTCTAGGATTTTCCTATATGCAAGTGAGATCTTTAGTAACTCCATGATGGAGATCTTTGCGGGGGTTTTTTTTAGCTAGTCTAAGACATTCTAACCATTGGGAATAGATTATGGATTAGAGGTTGGTGCCTTGGGTGGTTGTGATGGTCTAGGAATGGTAACTCTACTATCATGTGTGGTGACTCCATAGTCGTCTATGGCTCCCTTGAAGTTGACAATAGTGACCCATTCATCTAAGGGTACATCAACATGATCGTAAACATTATTTACATTGTTATACTTTGTATTTCCATTATTGTTCCCTTTATTGTGATCTGGCATCGGATTCGTGTATATCTTAAGGTCTTGATTTCTTGTAGGTTGTTTAGCATTTATGGTTTAGTCATCGATAAGGTCTTGGATCAAGTTTTTCAGTCTCACGCGACTGGTTGTCGTATGTCCCTTGATTTTATGAAAATTGCAAAGGTGATTTTCATTATACCACGGTGGTTTCACTTGGGGCTCTTGATAATTCTCATAAACAAGGATTTTAATGAGATTCTCTTGTACAATTTTTTTCATGATAGATTTGATTGATTCCCCAAGGGGTGTGTATTTTTGTTTGGGGGGATACTTGTTCCGCGGGGGTGGTCCCCCTTGATTATTTAGATTATTGACTACTTGATTGTTGGGTTGTTGTGATACTATGGTGGCTCGTGTGTTGTTTCAGTTATTGGCATGCAGTTGCTAATATGATTGTGTTTTTTTCCTTGGGACACTTATAACAACTTTGGTGTCAACCACAACATTGTTAGTGGCATTCTTGTTATTTTCCCATGTGCAAGGTTTTTCTTTATAATTGGTTGATGGGAAGTTGTCTTGATAAATAGGTGCCCCCCCTTGTGTGATAAGGGGTCTTTAGATGTTGAGTGCCTTGGGGATCAACTGGTCATATGTGGTGATGCATTGCATTTTCAGATGGAATGACAAGGTTTCTTCAAGATTAGCAATGATAGTGCAGATTTGTTGTTCTTCAGGCATAGTCCACTTGCTCCTATTGGCCTTGGATCGTCATTGTTGTAAGAGGGATGTGAATGTTTCCCCCTTAGCTTGTTTGAGAGAAGATAGTTCTTCTAGACTTACATCCATGCCTATGTTGAATGTGTAGTTCTGTATGAATGCGTCCATAATTTCTTGAAACTTTTTGATTCCAAGAGGAAGGTGAGAGAACCATTCCATCGCTAATCCAACCAAAATCTAAGGGAATAGTCGCATTAGATAAGTGTCATCATATAAAACTTCCATAAAATGTACCTGGCATTCCTTGATGTGACTTCAGGATTACCTATCCCACGATATTTGTCAAATTTAGGTATCTTGAACCCTTTTGGGAATGGAACCATCACAATGCTTTTGTCAAATGGATAAGGGCATAAATTACTTGGTGTTTTCGTTGTGTTCCTAGATTGGAGGTCTAGCACTTGTTGTGAGAGCAATTTGATTTGTGCATACACATCATTTTACGGATCGGTTGGTGGGATGAATGGGTTTTAGGGGGGCTTGATTGTTTGAGTGGCATGTGGGGTCTTTTGCATGTTTGTGGGAGGTTGTTGCACACTTTTTTTTGTGATCAATGCTTGTTGATATGCCTAAAATTGATGTGCAAACAATGCTTGTTGTTGATCTTGTTGTTGTTGTGCCAACAATGCTTGTTGTTGGTCTTGCTATTGTTGTGCCAACAATGCTTGTTGTTGGGCTAGTAGTTGAGTTGCTTCTTGTTATGCTTAGTATTGTTGCAAAGCTTGCAGATAGGCTTGTTCCTAAGCCGCTTGTTGTTGTGCTTGATATTGTGCTTACACTTGAGGTTTTTGGGCTTGATATTGAGCTTGTTCCTGAGCTTGAGCTTGTTGAGCAACTTGTGCAGCTTGGGCGACTTGTGCGGCTTGTTGTTGTTGCAATAAATCTTGGGCTTGGGTGGCCTGCTATGCTTTTTGTGTGGCTTGATGTGTATGTGCTTGTTGGGCTACTAGCTATGCAGCTTGTGTAGCTTGTTGATTTTGAAATTGTTGAAGTGCCTTTTGATAGGCTTGTTCAGTAGCTTGCAGTGTGATACTGTATTGATTTTCCATGTTTAGTTTTGGTGTTGGAGGTGGAGGATTTGGAATGGTATGAGATGTTTTGATGAGAGTTTGTTGAGGTGGTTGTTGGGGTGTCATTGGATTGATGATATGGGGTTGTGTGGTAGATGGTGCAGTGGATATGCTAGGTCCTTGGGAGACCACATTCATAGATGGTGTAGGGATTGATTGTGTCATTTGGACTAGTTCCACCTAGTTTTGTGATATTGTTGGCATGATGGAAGGATTTGGTATGTTTATTTGATTCATGACTGGAGGATTTCTTTGATTTGGTTGATTGAATTGGTAAAGGGGATTTCCCTAAATTGAGAATTGGTGTGGATTTCAATGGTAGAGGGGGAAATGGTGGGAAGATGGGTGGTGTGTTTCCCTAAGAAAGTGATGATGAGGGATCAAAGATTCCCCCTTGTCCTTGTGAAGTCATGGGGAGAGAGAATTTTGTGTTAAGGGAATATGTCGGTGTTGCGGAGAAGGTGGATGGATTGTTGGTGTCATGAAAGACAAGTGGAATGTATGGGTGTTTCGGATCTTAAGGGATAGATTGACCCAAGATGGTGTTTGCATCCAAGTCTTGGTTATTTACAAGGGGATGTGTTTGAAGAACATGAAGCAATGAACTCCCCTTGGTATGGGTTGACTTGGAGCATGAGATGAGATTGGTTGCAGGATGGGTTGAATGATGCTTTGGAAGGAAGATGTGAATGAGACCAGTGGCATAATCCCAAGAGGTTTCTCCACAATACTGCTCACATCATAGTCAAAAGGGAGTTTAGCCCCCTCTTTAGCCAATTCCAACATGTATTGTGAAGGATTAAGTCTCATCATTGTGTTGACAATTTTTTGATTTTTAGGGTTTTGGACCATTTCCATGATTTCATCTTGAGTCATGCCTAGGACATTGTTGGTGATATCCTCCACTTGAAAACATCCTTATTGAAGATCTTGTGGAAGTTGAGGAAGGTTGAGTGGGGGATTGCCTTCTACAAAGGAGGCATATTTTTTCCTTCAGAGGACCTATTGTTTTTGTTGCTCCAGAAGTGTGAATAGATTGAAGCAGTTGCTCTTTGGAGATTGGTGACGATTTGAAAATTGGAGGAAAAATTATTTGTTTGCAGCCATGAAGCATTTTGGGAGTGTGATTTCTAAAGGAGACACATATTTTCCTGTGCCTTTGCATTGCTTGTAAATGATAGATTGGAGGTGTTTGAATAGAGAGGCATGATTTTGTTCCACATTCTTCATTGTTGGGAATGATCTTTTGATATGGATGTGTGATTTCTCTTGTTGGATGAAAATCCTAAATAAGGTTTCCTTTAGTCTTGTAGGCATGTAAAAAGATTCACTATTTTTTAAAACTTGGTTTTGAACATTATCCCACACTGGTGAGAAAATTGTCAAATTCAGTCTTTTTATACCCCAACACCTTCATTGCTACATGAGCTAAGGCTCGTGAAGGTATTGCTCTCTTTTTTAATCGTGGAGAGGCTTCTGCTTCCATGGGGAGGTTTTTTCTTGCATGGAGAGGTTGGTGGCAGCTTGTGGTGATTTTTTTGCATGGTGTGAAAGAGGTACTCCTTTTTTTGAAAATTTTGGCCATTAATTGTAAGTGTTGTAGCCAAAATTTTTGCCATCTCTTGACAATTTCTTGCTTCAATATAGTGTTTTTTTGGGATATTACACATTGTTGGTTTTAACCATTCTAGGGGGTATAAGTGGCATATTGGTCTTTTTTTGTTCATTTGCACACCATGTCAAAATAGAAGATTGAACCAATCACTCTGCACAACTATCACACGTGGAAGATTAAGATGACACAATTGTTGCAATCTTGGGGCCTTTGGAAAATGTTGGATGTCGAACAACCTGAGTTCACTAAGGAATTTGAGAATTTTTTCCATCGCAACAAAATGGATGATGCGAGAGGACTGATAGGCCTTCATGTTTCTAATAATTTGTTGTTTCATATTGCAGAGTGTACAACAACCAGAGAGGTGTGGGATAAGTTTGTTGAGTTGTATGGAAAGGTCAATTAGTTTAGAATCTTGCAGCTCGAATCTGATCTCACTTCTCTCTCTCTGAATTCCTTTACCACTATTTAGGACTTCCTTGCACAGTTCAAGTTGATTTTGTTGTAGTTGAAATGATGTGGTCATGACAAGACAAATAAAGAGTGTATCTTCTTGATCCTATCTAAGTTGCATGGTGCATTTCAAGTATTTTCTTGCACCTTCTATTCTACCATGGATGCTATGGGAGACGCTTATCAGATGCCTTCTTTTGAGTTATTTTGTGATTGATTGGCTTGGGACCAAGCCAAGTTGATCCAGATGGATGCTCTTCCTAAGAGTCATGCCCTAATGACTCAATTTTCCAAGGGAAAGGGTAATAATAAGGAGCATAAGACAAATTCTCCTCAAGGTTGTGAGCATCCCTCCAAACCTAAAGAGAATAATGATCAAAATACTACACCTCCTCCTTTTTCTAACTCAGGAGAATCATCTTCCAAGTCTAAGAAGAAGGATAATTTTTCATTTTATGGAAAGTCAATGCATAATGACACACATTGTTTTATGAGGTTTGCAGCATTGGAGGAAGCTATGAAGAAGCACAACATTGTCGTGCCAAAGTCTTCTTCCTTGGGAAAAGGCCAAGTCCTTGCAGCAAGAGGTTTGTCCTCTACCCATGATGGTTGGATTCTTGATTTCGGTGCCTCACATCACATGACTCATGATGTGGATCTTCTTGATTCTCTCTTTGATAGTCATACTACTCACATTGTAGTTGGAGACTCTTCTCAAATTCATGTTTTAGGGACAGGCTCAGCTCAGATGCAGGATGGTTGCATTGATGATGTTCTTGTTTATGATATTTCATAGAATTTTATCTCCATTTATCAAAACTTTCAGCATGGTGATCGAAAGCTTGTTGAGTTCTCTCCTAGTGATGTGACTATTCGAGAGTTGGAGAATCCTGAGAAGGTTGTTGCTACTGGAGTATTTGATCATAGAGCTTATTTATATAAGTCTTATGAATTTGATCCTTCATCAAGATCATCTTGTACTTCTCATGTAGATACTATGAGTAAGTTGTGGTACTAGCAGTTTGGGCACCTGAATTATAGATATCTCCAATAGATGAGCACACAGAACTTGGTGATTCATCTACCTCAGATCTCTTGTTTTGATGGGGTTTTCCCAAGATTTTTACTTGGGAAATATCATCAAGATCCATTTCCAAAAGGTATGGCTACACGTGCTTCAACACCCCTTGAGTTGGTGCATAGTGATCTTATGTCATTTCCCACTCCTTCATTTTTGGGGGCCAAGTATGTGCTCACCTTCATTGATGACTTATCCCACCGCACTTGGGTGTAATTTTTGAAGTACAAGGATGAGGTTCTTCATTTCTTCATGACCTTCCTTGAATTTTTGGAGAAGCAATTAGGACATTCCCTTCAAAAGATTCACACATCGATAATGGGGGGTAGTATGTCAATCGAGCATTTCAGGACTTCTATAGTACTTGAGGTATTCTTCATCAATATATAGTGCCATACACTCCTCAATAGAATGGTTTGGACGAGTGGAAGAACATAACCTTATGGGAGATGGCCAATTGCATGATCTAGTCTAGGTCCATGGCTCCAACTTTTTGGGAAAAGTTTGTCAATTGTGCCAACTACATTCAAAACCATATGCCTCACAAGGCAGTGTAGAATATGAATCTTGAGGAGGCTTGGTATCATGTCAAGCCTAAGGTCTCCTACTTTACAATATTTGGCAGTGATACATGCAAATTCATTCCAAAAAGGAGGTAGAAAGCAATGGAGAAGAAGAGTCAGCGGTTCATCTTCATTGGCTACTGTGAGGATGTGAAGGGTTATTGTTTGTTTGATCCCATCACTCAAGAGGAACATTTTCATCATGATGTTCATTTTGATGAGTCTTTCATTTTGAAGGATTCTCCATCGCATGCCTCTACCTCCCTTCTTCCCAGATCTTCTTTAGAGGATTTTTTGTTTCCTCTTGATGATGATGATGATGTTGTTGATGCTCCTGATGATGGTATTGATATTGTTGTTGACATAAATCCATCTTCTTCTGATTCTACACCCACACAACCTCTTTAGTCTTGCACTCTTCTTAAGGAGTTTGCTTCTCATGCAAGTGATCCCAACACTTCTCGTCACACTCGTTCTTAGAATTTAGGTATCAATCTTTTGAGTCATGCAGTTTCTATGGATCCTCATAAGTTTTTAGATGTTTCAGGTGTTCCAAAGTTGGATAGTGCTATGGCTGAGGAATATTCTTCTTTGATGAAGAATCATACTTGGGATCTTATTCCTCTTCCTAAGGGAAGAAATTTGGTTTAATGCAAGTGGGTGTATCATACCAAGTTTGTAGCTCTGATGGTTCTATTGAAAAGTACAAGGCTTGTCTTGTGGCTAAGGTTTTTTCTTAGGTTGAGGGCATCAACTATTCTTAGACCTTTTCTCATATTGCCAAGATGGATTCCATTCATCTTGTACTTTCTATTACTGCATCTCAAGTTTGGTTAGTGTATTAGATGGATGTGAAGAGTGCTTTCCTACATGGTGATCTTCAGGAGGAGATATATATGGAGCAACCAATAGGCTTTGTGCAGGACCCTTCACTTGTTTGTAGGCTTTTGCGTTCATTGTATGGTCTCAAACAAGCCCCTCGAGCTTGGTATGAGAAAATGGATAGTTTTCTGCTTGCTTTTGGATTCACTAGATGTCACTTTGACCCTACAATTTACATTCAGGGGCATGGGGGATCTTCTCATTCTTATTCTCTATGTGGATGACTTGATTCTCATTGGGAGTTCTCCTACCATGATTGAGGATACTTAAAGAGATTTGATGGAGCAATTTGATATGACTAACCTTGGTCCACTACATTTCTTCCTTAGTCTTAATATTCATCAGTCTTCTAAGGGTATTTCTATTTTCCAGCAAAAGTATGCTCTTGATTTGCTTCAGATATTTGGGATGGTTGACTGCAAGCCAACCCCTACTCCTTTTTTAGTTAGGTGTTGTGTTTTCTTCTAGTTGTAGTATTTTGTTAGTGGATGCTACATTGTATGGGTAGTTGGTTGGCAGTCTTTTGTACTTGACACATAGTCATCCTAATATTTCCTTTGCAAATTATCTTGTCTCCTGTTTCTCTCAAGATCCTCATGAGAGTCACTGGAAGGAAGCCAAGTGTATCTTACAATACATTTAGGGCACTACACAATTTTTCATTCATTACACATCAAGTGCTACTTAGATTGTGGGCTTCACTAACTCAAATTGGGCTAGTGATGTTGATGATCAGAGGTCTATTTTTGGCTTTGTATTTTTTTTTGGTTCAGGTCTGATTGCATGGTCTTGAAAGAAGCAAACTTCTATTGCATTATCATTGACTAAGGATGAGTATCAAGGTGTCGTTTTGGCTAGCCAAGAGGTTTTATGGTTTTGATAGTTGATGGTTGAGTTTTCCTTTCCTGTTGATCATCCCACTACTATTTGGTGTGATAATCAGAGTGCCATACATATTTCTCACAACCCAGTGGTGTATCAACACATGAAGCATATTGAGATCCACATGCACTTCATTAGGTAGCTCATTTAGGATGGTGTTCTAAGTTTGGAGTATTTTCCTACGGAGCAACAAGTTGCAGAAATCTTCACTAAACCTTTGGAATCTCCTCACTGTCTTTTGTTGTGATCGATGTTAGGGGTGAAGGAATTTTTCCTTGGGGGGTATTGATGATTCCTCCTTCCTTCTTTCTCTTTTTTATGTTTTCTCTCTTTTGGAGAGGGGTTTTTTTCCCACAAGGTTTTTCTCCTTTTCTCCAATTGTGAGAGATTTTTTTTTTGCATTGTAGTTGTGCATGGGTACCTCACTTGGCCTTGTTTTTGGGACCCATCTTGCATCTCATTTTTCATTTTTAGATTCCCTAAGTTGCACTTAAGGGGGGGTGTTAGAGTGAATGGTTTTACTATACACATTCTCTTTAGTTAACTTAGGGGTAGTTTTGCATTTAATAATTTATAACTATATCTTAAATTTTTTTTGTATGTTGGTTACATACCTTCTCGTACTGACTTTATCGTTCATTTTTAAGTTATGTTGTGTACATTATTTTTCACATCTCAATTCATTTGTTTTCACTCCTAGTGAAATAGCATCCCATGTTGCTTCTCTTATTCGTGAATGTTTATTTTGGTTTGCAGTTGCTCCTGGGTGCTTTGCTCTAACACATACTTGATTTGAAAGGGGCCTTTCCAAAGTGAGTCAATTTTTTGATGGCCACCCATTAGTTCTTTCTTCTTATTCCAAACTAGGACATGATCTCTAACATTAAAATTCTTAGCCTTGGCCTTCTTGTTGAAAAATTCTTTAACCTTTTCTTAGTTTGTAATAATTATATCTACCACATATTCTCTCTATTATGAAATCTTATCCAAAAACAAAATTCTTTTCTTAAAGGAAATTTAGAACTACTCATCTTTTATAGCATTTTGAAGTCTTGAAGTTGAAAGATCAAAAGGAATAGGTAGTGCACTATTTCTATATACTAATTTAAAAGGTAACATAACTATAGCTATTTTAGGTTTGATCCAATCTACCCACAACACATGATACAATTTCTTTTGTTAGTTTTTTGTTTTTTTTCATTAACTAACTTCCTAAAAATAACAATGATATTTTTTTGTTGTTGATTCATTATGGCCATTATCTTTTGGATATTAATATGATTAGTCTGCTAAGTTAATTCCATGATCATGAAAAAAGGGTAATTTTGGACGATAATTTCTATTATGTATTGTTAGTGATTACCCTCTATGGCACTCTAAATCTAAGCAAGATTTTTCCTTAATATCTGTAGTTTTCTTTACTAAAACCACCTCCAACATAGTTAATACATAATATTTCCTTAACTATAATGAGGATTGATAGGCCCTATGAAATCTATCCCCCATTGGTAAAAAATTTCATTATGCAAGTTCCTCTTTTCTTGTAGCTTATTTAATTATGATTCAATAAAGTGTTAATAGGTAGACCATGCACATATATAATTTAATGAGAGTGTAGTATATAGAACTTGAATTGTTTAATTGATTTGACCATGGAAAAAGTATTTTTTTTCTACTTGTAAGTAATTTTTATCATGTTTATTTAGAGGAATAATGGGTATGTGCAGGATCATGATGGGCCAAAAAGTGGCAATATGATGGGTATGTGGCTGATGACTATTTTCTTACCCAAAATTGATGAAACAAAAAGGGTTTTTAAAGGAGATTCTCATCTTTCCAACGATATAAATTATGCTTTACTTTGAATTTAATAACTAATTATTATTCATTTTCTATTCAAATTATGACTAAAGTCCTGATTGATAGGTTGATTAAAAACATCTATAGCTTTCAAACGGTATCACATTTTTTGAATCCAAAACATGCGTCACATTCTATGCTTTGCATACTATAGGATTAAAAAAAGAAAAATTGAATTTCATGAAGTTTTGACCAAGTTAAGATGGTCAGACATGCAAGTTTTTATATTTTTTAAAATGTTGTACTAAAAAATTCATAATTAATCATTTACATGGAAAAAAATTGCAAAAAATATGCATCACATTGGGGCATGAATCCTCTACTTATATCTAAAATCTTATAAAATAATATTATCATTTTATTGTGGTTAGGGTGGTCAGACAAACACCTACTTATTTTTTCCCTGAAATTTAAGTACCATTTCATTGAAATTTCAAATTTTCACCAAATAGATTTTTTTGTTTTTTAAACAAACCTAGTTGTTTAGAAACTACATTCAATTTTCTACAGATTCTATTCTTACATATTTTTGAAATAATATAGATAACTTATTCAAATTTTAACGTCAAGTTTCCTAACTCTGATTTTTTTGAATTTTTTGCAACTCAAGGGCCTATTTTTTCCATGATGATCTTGCACATACCCTAATCATAAATATAATGGGATGTTCTACACCTTGATCATTCTTTTAGAATAATATTCTTGACAATGTATGCTACAATGCAACACTTTAGGTAAATAAAATCATCATAAAGTTGGGTTGTATGAGGTTTGGCATGTTAGCTATAATTTCTTTTCTATGATGAAAATATTTTCTTCCATAATATTTCCACTTAAAACCTTACTTTAATTGCATCATATCGTAATATTTCTTATCAAAATAGAGAAATTAGGCATAAATATTCTTAGAATTTTATTTTCTAAAGAAAGATCTCACACTGGTTTTGCTAGAGGGAAGGTTAAGTTGTTAGATGAATTTGAATCTATCTTGGTTAATCTTTATCTATTCTATAAAAATAATGTATCCTAATAATTTTACTTTCTCAACTCTAAAAATTGATTTCATTGGATTTAGAGACACATTATTGTCTACACTACTATAATATGACTTCTAAATATTGAAAGTGATATTCTATTTTCTTAGAGAACACATTTAAATTGAATAAATAAATAATGATGATTGTGTTCTTGAGGTCACTAAAAGATAAATCTATTTTTCTTTCAAAAAAATTCGGCCCAATACTAGTGAGACCAAAATATATATAATTATATGCAAAAGCGCCCCATGGTGTTGTGAAGGCCTTTATATGCTGATCTTATTATGCAAAATTAATTTGATTATATCCAAATATCCCATCAAGAATATATATCTTCTTTATTTTAGAAACCATCTATACAATATGATCTATCATTGAAAATGAATAGTTATCCTTCAGGGAAGGCTGGTCTAAATTCTTGAAATCAACACAAATTTTAATATCACCATTTTTCTTACATAATAGTATAATGTTAACCACCCAATTATAAAAGTGAATGGGATATATTATCCTTTCCTTGAAATTTTTATTATTTTTTTGGATGATTGTATTAGCAATATTGGGATTGTAGGGGCATTGTTTTACCTAAGTAGAGAAAGCCCAAGTTTAAGAGGAATTTGGTGTTGCAATTTTCCATTTATAAAATTTTTCAAGTCATTATAAAACCATGCAAAAAAAATCTCTATATTTGATTAAAAGTATTATTAGTATTTCTCTTTATTTAGGAATTTAACTTTTTCTAATGCAAACCATTTTTGGATCTTTTGCTATCCCAATGATTATTCTTTCATATTCAATAGAAGTGTTTGTTTTTTTTTTAATTTTTTTCAAACAAGTCTTCCAATGAAAGTAAAATTTTAGGTAGCTTGTTCCCTTTCAATTTAATTACAAGTCATCTATAGCCAATTTCAAAGAATCCTTTATTTTTGGAACAAATTAATTACACACCGAGGAACTTCCTTCAAAATGTAATTTAAAAAATAAAATCATACTTATGTAGGAATTCTCTAATTATTCTTGAACACTTATTAATGGTTAGTATTATCTAAAAACTTAGGTAATATATAAGTTCTAAGATGTTAGAATATTCTTTTAAATCCTTGTGAGGAAGAAGAGATGTAGAAACAACTAGTGAATCAACCCATACTTTTTTTTTCTCTTGGAATTGCTTCAATTGAGAATGTATCAAAGAATTTAGTGTAGTCTCAAAATATATTCTTGTAATGCTTGAGTCTATCATTTTTCAGTATGAAAATATTTCTCTCTTGTTTAACAACCAACTTAGCATCTCCAAGTTCTTTATAAATTTTAATTCCCTTTTCTTTACTAAAGCATGTCCAAACAATAAGGAATTATACTTAGCTATAGTATTCATGTTCTCAAAGTCTAACTTGTAAGAAAATGCTAACTTATCATTATTGGATAAAAATAGTACAACATCAATCTCACAACCTGAAGAATAATAATTAAAATCCAATTCCAATGTCCAAATTTTAGAGGATATGTCTAGGTAAGTGATTTATAAAGCTTCATAATTTTAGGTGAAAGAAATCATATATATACTAGGCCCTATCTCTTCATTTAGTATTTTTGATCTAGGATCACCATATTTGAAAATTAACAAAAAGTTATTTGATCTTAAGTTCAAGTTATACTTTCTTCCCACCAAGCATGAGAATAGTCCATTTGAATTTTATTTCCTATTTATTTAAAAAACTATAGATAAATAACTATGTCATAATTTTTAGGTATATATGTTACTAGAATCATTAACTTTAATAACCTCTTATTGTGGTAGGAAACAAGGGCTACCTGGGCATATTTAATCTTCCCAATAAGAGGTACCTATTTGGACTCCATAAAATAAAATTTTCTAAATATATTACTAAGTTAAAAGGTCGATGGAATGTGTAAACTTTGTAGGAACGATAACCTATAACTGTAGTGTACAAAGAAATATAAAATGTGTTATGCTTCTCATCTAGATATAAAGGAGCATTATTTTTTGTGTTAGAAGCCAAGCCTAAATAAGGATCTTATAAAAAAATTGATCCAAAAATATAATTTGAATAATGGGAATTTACATGAGGAGAGGAGGGAGAAGAGTCTTTCTTTACATTATTTACATGTTGATGCAATTCACTAGGGTTCTATCTATGATATTCAAGTTTAGATATCTAAACTTGAGTTTTAGATTGTTCCTCAATATCAAAGGATTCACAAGAATTATTTACAAGTAAAGAGAAAATACTAATAGGATATACATATATACCTATTGATTTAGGTATAGTGGTTAAAAGAGAAACAACATGTTTTGAAGAAGAAAAGGGTTTCCTAATAATATCTATTTTGGAATGTTGTTTATAATATCACTATTTGAGTTATTTTGATTTCTTGTTTCTTTTGTCTCTTTTTCTTATTGATTCCTATTGAATACAACACATGCCTAACTATTCAATGTAGTATATATTCAAACAATTATAAAAGTAAATGGGATATATTATCCTTTCCTTGAAATTTCTATTATTTTTTTGGATGATTGTATTAGCAATATTGGGATTGTAGGGGCATTGTTTTACCTAAGTAGAGCAAGCCCAAGTTTAAGAGGAATTTGGTGTTGCAATTTTCCATTTATAAAATTTTTCAAGTTATTATAAAACCATGCAAAAAAAATCTCTATATTTGATTAAAAGTATTATTAGTATTTCTCTTTATTTAGGAATTTAACTTTTTCTAATGCAAACCATTTTTGGATCTTTTGCTATCCCAATGATTATTCTTTCATATTCAATAGAAGTGTTTTTTTTAAAAAAAAAAAAAATTCAAACAAGTCTTCCAATGAAAGTAAAATTTTAGGTAGCTTGTTCCCTTTCAATTTAATTACAAGTCATCTATAGCCAATTTCAAAGAATCCTTTATTTTTGGAACAAACTAATTACACACCGAGGAACTTCCTTCAAAATGTAATTTAAATTATAAAATCATACTTATGTAGGAATTCTCTAATTATTCTTGAACACTTATTAACGGTTAGTATTATCTAAAAACTTAGGTAATATATAAGTTCTAAGATGTTAGAATATTCTTTTAAATCCTTGTGAGGAAGAAGAGATGTAGAAACAACTAGTGAATCAACCCATACTTTTTTTTTCTCTTGGAATTGCTTCAATTGAGAATGTATCAAAGAATTTAGTGTAGTCTCAAAATATATTCTTGTAATGCTTGAGTCTATCATTTTTCAGTATGAAAATATTTCTATCTTGTTTAACAACCAACTTAGCATCTCCAAGTTCTTTATAAATTTTAATTCCCTTTTCTTTACTAAAGCATGTCCAAACAATAAGGAATTATACTTAGCTATATTATTCATGTTCTCAAAGTCTAACTTGTAAGAAAATGCTAACTTATCACTATTGGATAAAAATAGTACAACATCAATCTCACAACCTGAAGAAGAATAATTGCAATCCAATTCCAATGTCCAAATTTTAGAGGATATGTCTAGGTAAGTGATTTATAAAGCTTCATAATTTTAGGTGAAAGAAATCATATATATACTAGGCCCTATCTCTTCATTTAGTATTTTTGATCTAGGATCACCATATTTGAAAATTAACAAAAAGTTATTTGATCTTAAGTTCAAGTTATACTTTCTTCCCACCAAGAATGAGAATAGTCCATTTGAATTTTATTTCCTATTTATTTAAAAAACTATAGATAAATAACTATGTCATAATTTTTAGGTATATATGTTACTAGAATCATTAACTTTAATAACCTCTTATTGTGGTAGGAAACAAGGGCTACTTGGGCATATTTAATCTTCCCAATAAGAGGTACCTATTTGGACTCCATAAAATAAAATTTTCTAAATATATTACTAAGTTAAAAGGTCGATGGAATGTGTAAACTTTGTAGGAACGACAACCTATAACCGTAATGTACAAAGAAATATAAAATGTGTTATGCTTCTCATCTAGATATAAAGGAGCATTATTTTTTGTGTTAGAAGCCAAGCCTAAATAAGGATCTTATAAAAAAATTGATCCAAAAATATAATTTGAATAATGGGAATTTACATGAGGAGAGGAGGGAGAAGAGTCTTTCTTTACATTATTTACATGTTGATGCAATTCACTAGGGTTCTATCTATGATATTCAAGTTTAGATATCTAAACTTGAGTTTTACAATGTTCCTCAATATCAAAGGATTCACAAGAATTATTTACAAGTAAAGAGAAAATACTAATAGGATATACATATATACCTATTGATTTAGGTATAGTGGTTAAAAGAGAAACAACAACATGTTTTGAAGAAGAAAAAGGTTTTCCTAATAATATGTATTTTGGAATGTTGTTTATAATATCACTATTTGAGTTATTTTGATTTCTTGTTTCTTTTGTCTCTTTTTCTTATTGATTCCTATTGAATACAACACATGCCTAACTATTCAATGTAGTATATGTTCAAACAATTATAAAAGTGAATGGGATATATTATCCTTTCCTTGAAATTTTTATTATTATTTTTGGATGATTGTATTAGCAATATTAGGATTGTAGGGGCATTGTTTTACCTAAGTAGAGCAAGCCCAAGTTTAAGAGGAATTTGGTGTTGCAATTTTCCATTTATAAAATTTTTCAAGTCATTATAAAACCATGCAAAAAAAATCTCTATATTTGATTAAAAGTATTATTAGTATTTCTCTTTATTTAGGAATTTAACTTTTTCTAATGCAAACCATTTTTGGATCTTTTGCTATCCCAATGATTATTCTTTCATATTCAATAGAAGTGTTTTATTTTTATTTTTAAATTTCAAACAAGTCTTCCAATGAAAGTAAAATTTTAGGTAGCTTGTTCGCTTTCAATTTAATTACAAGTCATCTATAGCCAATTTCAAAGAATCCTTTATTTTTGGAACAAACTAATTACACACCAAGGAACTTCCTTCAAAATGTAATTTAAATTATAAAATCATACTTATGTAGGAATTCTCTAATTATTCTTGAACACTTATTAACGGTTAGTATTATCTAAAAACTTAGGTAATATATAAGTTCTAAGATGTTAGAATATTCTTTTAAATCCTTGTGAGGAAGAAGAGATGTAGAAACAACTAGTGAATCAACCCATACTTTTTTTTCCTCTTGGAATTGCTTCAATTGAGAATGTATCAAAGAATTTAGTGTAGTCTCAAAATATATTCTTGTAATGCTTGAGTCTATCATTTTTCAGTATGAAAATATTTCTATCTTGTTTAACAACCAACTTAGCATCTCCAAGTTCTTTATAAATTTTAATTCCCTTTTCTTTACTAAAGCATGTCCAAACAATAAGGAATTATACTTAGCTATATTATTCATGTTCTCAAAGTCTAACTTGTAAGAAAATGCTAACTTATCACTATTGGATAAAAATAGTACAACATCAATCCCACAACCTAAAAAAGAATAATTGCTTTCTAATTCCAATGTCCAAATTTTAGAGGATATTTCTAGGTAAGTGATTTATAAAGCTTCATAATTTTAGGTGAAAGAAATCATATATATACTAGGCCCTATCTCTTCATTTAGTATTTTTGATCTAGGATCACCATATTTGAAAATTAACAAAAAATTATTTGATCTTAAGTTCAAGTTATACTTTCTTCCCACCAAGCATGAGAATAGTCCATTTGAATTTTATTTCCTATTTATTTAAAAAACTATAGATAAATAACTATGTCATAATTTTTAGAAATATATGTTACTAGAATCATTAAATTTAATAACCTCTTATTGTGGTAGGAAACAAGGGCTACTTGGGCATATTTAATCTTCCCAATAAGAGGTACCTATTTGGACTCCATAAAATAAAATTTTCTAAATATATTACTAAGTTAAAAGGTCGATGGAATGTGTAAACTTTGTAGGAACGATAACCTATAACCGTAATGTACAAAGAAATATAAAATGTGTTATGCTTCTCATCTAGATATAAAGGAGCATTATTTTTTGTGTTAGAAGCCAAGCCTAAATAAGGATCTTATAAAAAATTTGATCCAAAAATATAATTTGAATAATGGGAATTTACATGAGGAGAGGAGGGAGAAGAGTCTTTCTTTACATTATTTACATGTTGATGCAATTCACTAGGGTTCTATCTATGATATTCAAGTTTAGATATCTAAACTTGAGTTTTACAATGTTCCTCAATATCAAAGGATTCACAAGAATTATTTACAAGTAAAGAGAAAATACTAATAGGATATACATATATACCTATTGATTTAGGTATAGTGGTTAAACGAGAAACAACAACATGTTTTGAAGAAGAAAAAGGGTTTCCTAATAATATGTATTTTGGAATGTTGTTTATAATATCACTATTTGAATTATTTTGATTTCTTGTTTCTTTTGTCTCTTTTTCTTATTGATTCCTATTGAATACAACACATGCCTAACTATTCAATGTAGTATAAAAATTTCCTCCTCTTTCCAAATCATCCTCATACTCATACTCAAAAAATCTAATAATAGAGTAACCATAATAATCAATACCTTATTCTCCAATAGGTCTTTCCTCTGTAGCTTCCTTTATGGTTTCCATTTGTATGAATCTATTCATATTTGGATATGATTCATCATGATTAGTTGTCAACTGGAAGTTACACGTATCATTATTTTGACCACTTATTGATGGCCCTTCCAATGAAAGTCTTTATATGGGAGAAAATTGTTCCAATGTTTTAATATTGTTGGTATGTTTCACATAACCTTTCCTAGATGTATGATCCTAGTATAATTTCTTTTTGTTTTTCATGGGGTATTTTTCTTTTAAGAGAAATAAAATTATTTACTAATATTTGGAAAACTATATGTGAAGAGGTAGTGGAAATTTTCTTAGTAGTTTGTATTTCCCTCTTTCGATTTTCATGCACAAGAAGGTTTTCTTCTATTTCAATAGACAAGTTTTGAGTAGCCTCTAAATAAAAAACTCTTCATCTTCTTAGATGGAAGCTAATATATAGAGGTTGAGCATTGATAAATAAGCATTTTTTATTTTCTATAATTGATCTCTTTGTTGCTTCAACTATTTTCACATATTTATTAGACTTGCAAACAAACTCCCACATAGGTTCATACATTTACTTTTTAATCTAATTTAGTTATACCAATAAAGAGTGCTCATATTCATTATTTTTAAGGAAATCTTTAAACTTTTCCGTCATTGAGTTTTACGAGTCTATCCGGAACAAGATGGTAAGTGGTAGAACCACTTATAGTATCAACCAAAATTTTATAAATTATCTCACCACTAGATCTTCATGCTACAAACCTATAATAAAACATAAAGAAAAGAAAGTAATTTGTAGAAATATTTCAATCTCCTCTTAATTTAGGTAATTTAGTAAGAAACATTTACACCCCTATAATAACACATGAAGAAAAAATCACTATAAACCTAGTTTTATCCTCTATTTACAAGATTAACCACCCATAATAACTTAGTAATTAATTCACACTTGCTCCATTCATAGGTGAACAACAATAATCTATTATCATGTAGGATCTAGTAAGAAAGAGATTTAAGAACTAAAATTTGAAGCCTCTAGATCCATAATATCCATGTGTTCTTTTCTATTTCCTTCTCTTTTCATCTATTTTCTTTTGGGTAAACCTCCATTTATTGTTATTGAAATCCATATATGATTATTTTCTCCATTCCCCTTGAATCCATTCCCAAAACCCTTTTAACCCTTCTTATAGCATTCCATGATTAGATATAAATCATTTTCCATCATTTATCTCTTCATTATTTGCTATTTTGTAATCAAGCGATCTCTTTATTTGTCCTTCATCACTACACACACCACTATTGCATTGGTCATCTCTTAAGGTTTGTGTTGTGATCTCTAAATAATTGCACACACCACATCTACATCACCACTAGGTTTGTGCACATTCACCTATTTCCATAGTCCTACTATTGAGATTAGAATATACCACCTAGAGGATTGATTGAGAATGTCTCCTTAATCACACACTTTTCCTCTTCACTAACTTTAGCTAAGAATATATTAGATTCAAATACAAAAAATCTTGGAAGCAATAGGAAGACCAAATAAATTTAGTGAGAATATCTAAAAAAAATTGGAGGCATCAAACTCTTGGACACTAGTGCTCAACCCTAACCTACAATAGTTCTTGATGTGATCTAAGATAATGTCCCAAATTGTTTTTAGCAACAAATAAAATTCAAAGTTCATTTGATTTGAAAGTCACTTGATACCATTATCTTGACCTCATAAGTCCATCTATTGTGCCATGAGATCAATCAAATTTTAGGTGCATTAACCCCATTTTCTATTTTTTGTTGAAGGTTAACAAATTTAAATTTAACATTTCTTAGCTCCTATGCTTACTATTTTACATCAAATTGATAAGTTTCAAACCTGTATTTTCTATTGTAATCTACTTTATCATTATGCAAATGCAAAAGAAAGAAAATGGCTATCTCTTAGGTTAATCACATTAGGGTAGCTATTTTTTGTTCTTTTAATAGAATAGAATATGTGCATCTTACTAAAGGGATCTCAAGATAGGAGCTTAACTTGCAAGATTGTGACAATTCTTGTTAGATTGAAAAAATCAATAGGTGTGATATATAAGAGTTGTAAAAGACATGTTTGTGGGTTTGAAATTGTGTAGTGGTCATTGGAATCCACTTTCTACAGTATTCAAAATTTTAATTAATTTTTTACATTTTTAAAAATGTTGTATGATAAAAAAAGCATAATTATGACCATGAAATTTATCCCTTATATAATGTATGTATACACTAGATTATAAATACACCCTCAAATAGAGTGTAGCATCACTCTTGTTAAATCAAAATTAAAAAAAACTACATTACATAAAATAATAGATCTTGAGAACAAAAAACTTCCGTAAAATCAACCATTAAATTTAAAATCCCACATGACATTGTCTCTATTAAGAAAATATTATTAAAAATATAAAATGCAAGTAATCATTTTTCTTGAAAAATAAGAGTTTTAGTCAAGCATTAAAGGATACAAAGGACCTCCAATCCCTTCTCCGTTTTCCATTGTATTGATTAACAGTGGGCCCAGAAATACCAACAATGGGTACTCTTGTTTTCTCCATTAATTTCACTGTAGTTGAGGTCGATGACAAAAATAGCATCTCTCTTCATTCCAATGGGCACCCATATGAATTAATCAATACAGTGAAAACCTCGGTTTCTTCAGGAATTTAATAATAATATTCTCAACAATTTCACAGAAGGGATTGGAGATCCTTTGTCTCCTTTACCATTCAACATGTGCTTCGTTATGATATTCTTTGCAAATCCAGTTGTTTCCATTCAATAATAATATACTTTTTTTTTTAAAAGGTGCAATGCACCCATAATATTAGGGGTAAACGCTTTTTTTGACTGGAGCTATGAACCGGATACAACAAACCACAAGAAACAACCAAACCCGCGAGCACAAAGGCCCAGCGAAGGCACAATGCCTGCGAGCACTTTGACCCAGTGAAGGTTTGAACCCTGGTGGCCGTCACTACAACCAAGCGACTTGACCACCGAACCACGCCCATATCGGCAGATTCAATAATAATATACTTATGACCATTACATATACTTCATTAAAACTCTTGTTTTCCAAGAAAAATGATTACTTGTATTTTATATTTTTAATAATATTTTTTTCAATAGAGACAATGTCATGCAGGATTTTAAATTTGATGGTTGACTTTATGGATTTTTTTGTTTTTGAGATCTTTTGGTTGTGAAGTATATGTCCATATTGATATAGAAAATGGAATAAAGTTTGAGGAAAAATCCAAGAAGTGTACTTTCTGTAATCAAGGGAAAATCTGGTTTGTTAAAGGGTTAGCACAATAACAGAAAATCCATTGAAATAACAAAGCACAAAGGAAATAATGAAAACAAAAGGAACAAAGTTACCCTAAGTCCTCATCTTCCATGATTGACCTTTGTTACACCTCCTAGCTTGCAGTAAATAGAGATGCCCTCAGATTTATGTGAGCAACTATGACAAATGACAAGACTAAAGCAAGTTTTGAAGGATTTTATTGAAAGAAATGACTTGACAATAGACTAAAATGACAATGACTGCAAATGAAAATAATAACCTAAGTTGACAGAAAAAATGAGCCTGAGATAGAGAGAGAGAGAGAGACCAAGAGAGCCAGAGGGGAAGCCAAATGAGAACAAAATTGCCATTTTATAAAAACTACAATTTTGAATGTGTGGCCAGGATGAGAAGATGACAAAAACCCTAGGATCAATGATCAAGATTGAATGTTGCTGAATGCAATAGGGTTAGGTCAAAATTAGGGCAAATGATAAGAATGAAGGGCCAAGATTGAATTATAAGATAATTCAATCAAGGGTCGAAATTAAATGAGATGTCAAAAGATAAGAATTAATTTGGGAGATAAGACTGGCACGGCAAAGAGGTTGCTGGAGAAATTAAATAATAAAATTATTTAATTTAGGTGACCAATAAATAATTAAATAATAAAGATATTATTTAATTATGGAGGAATGTGACAAAAGGAATCATTTTGATAAATAATGATTTAATTCAAAATTCAAGAGAATTGACTAAATTAAATAAATCAAATTTATTTAATTTTAATGAGAGAAAAAGCTAATGAATAATTAAATAATTAAAATAATTATTTAATTATAGTGGAAAGTGGACAAAAATTAAATAAATAAGAATTTATTTAATTTTAGAAAGAAGGCTTAATTAGTGACATAATTAAATAAATAAAAATTATTTAATTAATCAGGGAGGAATAAAGATAAAAATGAATTAGATAAATAATTAAAATTATTTAATTAATAGAAGAATTATGACTTTAGAAAATAATTAAATAATTAAAAATTATTTAATTATTAAGAATGAAAGGGCAATGTTGAATAATCTAAGAGTTACAAGCCTAGGACAATTTTATGTGTCTACATTTTGCCCTCTTTGTCATAATGTAGCATGTCGCATTGTGACAAAGAAAATAAGTCAAAAATATGCCCCATGCAAAATAAGATGAGGAAGAATGACGAGGAGGGTTGTGGTATGCCCCCTCGAGAGGGACAGGGTTCCAAGAACATGAGTGTGCTCTCAAAATTGATGAGAAGACTAGAATATGAAGAGACAAAGAAATGTTAGTGCAAAAGATATGGATGATGATATGGATGCAATGCCTATATGAGACAAGTGAGAGAAGATGACAAGACTAAAGAAGATGCATGTTAGTTCCTAGACCAAATCCTTCAAAACATTGCCATAAGACTAATATTTATTGCTCTTAATCATCATTAGGCAGTAAAAATGACACAAATAGACAACAAACACAATGGTATGACGTAGACCAAGGTGTGCAAGGCCATCCACTTGAAAAAATAGACAGTCACAGACAAGGAATGTCCTAACTCATACTAAAGGCGAAATTGCCCCAGTCTTTTTGTCAAGACAATCCACAGACAGCAGTCAGAGAAAATAAAATAGGCCAGGAGACGTCATCGCACCTCTAAATCCTTCATGGGACATCCTCGAGGTAGCTAGTAACATGACCAAAAAGACAAGATAGTAAAAAAAATATAAGACAAAATAGCCAAGATAGCCAAAAGATAAGATAAGAAAGACCAAAAAGATTAACAGCCATGTAATTTTGTTTGCCAATGTTTGTTTTCCAAAGATTGAATTCTTGTTTGATTTGACAGTTTTGACAGTTTAAGAGTTTTGCCAATTTGACGGTGTTGACGGTTTGATGGGGCCTATTGTCAGGAAGGACACATCCTGAAAAAGGCAAAGGACATTTTGACGAGGTCTAACTCCAAGAAGGACACATCTTGAAGAGGACCAAAGAGTGACGAGATTGACATTGTTTTGAGTAATATGTTTTGGCAAGTTGATTGATGTTGATTGTATGATTGATTGGACTGTGTTGTCTAATTTTGACCAATTTTGACATTGACATTTCGAATGACTATCTTGTGTTCGAGTTTGACTATGTCTGACTTATTTGACTGATGTGACGATTGTGAAAAATGCCATGATTTTATTTTGACAAACCTAAAAGGACTGACCTAATGTCTCGGGGACTCATCGACTGATGGCCTTGCCTACGTAGCAAATGCGCAGAGACAACGTAGTTCAACAATGACATGGACTGACTGACATGACTAACTTTGACTCCATTTTTTGGATTTTGACATTGATTTGGATGTTTTCGTGTTTTTCTCTAGACATTTTATGATTTTTAGGTCTTTTTTCAAGACTTTTTGCGATGTTTTTGGTCTTTTTTCAGGACATTTTATGATGTTTTTTTATCTTTTTTCAGGACATTTTATGATGTTTTTGTCTTTTTTCAAGACTTTTTGCCATGTTTTTGTCTTTTTTCAGGACTTTTTGCCATGTTTTTGTCTTTTTTCAGGACTTTTTGCCATGTTTTTGTCTTTTTCCAGGACTTTTTGCCATGTTTTTGTCTTTTTGTTGTTTTATGATTTATTTGGATTTTGACATTTAAGAGGATAGTGAAAAATGCATATGACTGATGCCTACATATGAGAATCCAAGGACAAACATGATTGTGCCCCTAGTCAAGCTGAATACCAATTGACAAGTGATGACAACATTGTTTGACGTGGGAAGGACGCATCCCAAAACAACGTGAGGACGATGACAATAAAGTGACGAAAGTATGGAGGTCTACAGCCGAGCTAGGAATGCAGTCAAGTAATGTTTTGGATAATGCGCTTGTATGAATTGGACTCATTGCATTTGGAATGACTTGGTTAGGACTAGATGGGATGATGATTATCCTTAGACCGTTTGACAAGGGAAAGTCAAGATAGGTGATAGACATGAAAGTATAGGGGGTGGCCTTGGTAAAAGATAGGAGACATGAGAGTAATGGAATTGTCATATGATTTTTAAGGACTATGTCGTATAATGACAATAAGACTATGACGGTCAATGACATGATGTTTTATGAATCATGTATGACTTAAGGATAGACATGTCAAGAGTTTTCCCCAAAGTGTGATTTATGTGTGCTATTTTTATGTCAAGACCAAGGTAGGTGGGAAAATGGACGGAAATGATAGGGCTTAGATGGATGTCAATGTCATGAGGAAGGCATGGGAAATGAGACGACTTGCCCCCAAGTGTAAGAGTCCACATAGACGATTTATTTTACACATGACGCCTGTTTGCCAGGTTTTCATCATGGTACTTATCCAAGGTGCCTATTTGCCAAGTTTTCACCGTTGGATGAAATTTTTCTCTTTACTATTTTTTTTGACTTTTTGATTTTTTTGATTTTTTTTTTGGTGTCACCAAGATGCCTATTTGCCAAGTTTTCATCAAGGTGACGATTTTTTATTTTTAAAATTTTTTTTGTATTTCTGATTTTGTGGATAGCCTGGATGCTTTAGATAACCACCAACTGTTCTGAATCCACTGACGGTGCCGATGTAGAGATTGGTGCCATGATATGCCAATAATGACCTTGCTGAAGGAGTTGTCTTGTCAGGATCGTAGCACTTGTATACAATTGATTGATGTCATTGTGATCCTTTCTGATACTAGAGTTGGCCTTATCAAAATACGCACATCGCAATAGAGTGCCATGAGAGTCCTTGTGGTAAAGAGTTGCTGCCATGACATGACGGATTTGTGACGTAGGATTTTTGGACTTTAGGCGACATGTAGGATTATGACGAATGATGGTAGACATGGAAAGGTTGTTTGGACATTTAGATGAATGACTTTTTATTTTCCAAACTTGGGATGTTGGATGACGGATTTTGGAGGGATGGTGTTTGGAACCAACACTTTTAGATGCCTTGCTTGATGACCATTTTGAAGGAGGTGGACATGTGTTATATGTGGGAGTCCTCTTGCCTTGTCGCTCCACATTGTGATTGACTTTTGCATTTGACTGGGTGTCTTTGTTCGATCCGTCTTTCTTTGGGATCCATTTTAATTTCATTTGTCCACTTGTCCTTTTGTTTGATTCAATGGCCTTTGACATTTGATTTTGATCTTCTGATTAGTAAGACTTTTGTTTTTGTTGGTCCCAAAGGGGAGGTTGATTCATGATAGAATGACGGTTCATGGTGTGAGTGGAGGGAGTGTTGGCAGCAATCTTATGACAAGGATTTCTCATGGACTCCATTTTGACATTTGTTTCTGACAAAGTTGCCCCTAATATCGAGGAGGTACCACTGACATCATTTGATTTGTTGTCTGAGGAATAACCAAGACCTTGATGTATGTAATTTCCCTGAAGCTGTATTGGTTCAAGAATGCCTTGCTCGTGTATGCCTAGTCCTTTCCCTTGATATTGCATGCTTTGATAGATTCTATTTGCAATGGGGTATTTATTGTTTTGAAAGCAAGATGCTAACCCATCATGATGTCTATGGACACTGTCACTTGTAATATTTTCATTTGCAAGAAATCCTGCTCTAACAAAGATAGATGCCCCTAATTGATAAAGTGTCTTAGCTTCATTGTCTTGTTGGCCATATTCTTGACTGATATCTTTCGTCTGATCATGCGACATGTCAAATTCAAATGACTCTATTGGTGCTTTCAAGGCAATGTCAAAGCCATCATTATTTTTAGTGTCATAGAGTCCAATGATTTTAGCTATAACTTGATCATATGCAAGCATGTCCTTAGTGGAAGATTCTTGTTCTGGAGGAATATCATCTATGTGTCCCATGAAGGCAAGTGTCTCATCATAGGAAGTGTCAATAGTCGAGGCTTGTATAGGGTCGGCAAGTGTTTGATCATGAATTGCATAAAGGTCAATGAGTGGATCATTTTGGACTTCTTGGTCAATGGTAGGGTCTTGCTCGAAGATGGGGTTGTCATGGATTATATAGTCAGAAATAGAGCCGTTGTCAAGGAGAGGTGTGTTCTGGATGTCATGATTGTCTTGAAGGACTTCATGGATGGACTGAAAGATAGGGTCATTGGATGAACTACCTTGTTCTTGACATGAGGGTGACATTATAAGGTCATGCTTTGGGCTTTCATTTTGACATGTATCCTCAAGTTTATTAAATGGGATTTGACTTTGGACTATGATAGAATTTTCATGACTAGATGTGGCTTGTGAGGGGGTGACTTGAAAAGGATTAATGACCAAAGGACTAGAATAGGATGTGGGAACTTGGACTGGACTAGTATATGAAGGACTAGGATATGACATGGGTACTTGCATTGGACTAGTATGTGAAGGACTAGGGTATGACGTGGAGACTTGGACCGGATATGACATGGAGTCTTGGACTGGAGTAGGATGTGATGGCATATGATGTGACATGGGGACTTCGACTATATTAGTTGGTAATGATATAGGGACTTGGACTGGATTGGAGTAAGGTTGACTAAAATGGGACGTGGAGACTTGGGCCGAATTGATATGGTATGATGTGGGGACGTGACATGTGTTGGTAGATGGTTGGTAAGGCATGTGGACTTGGACGGAATTGATAGGTGAAGGGTCAGAATATGACGTGGAGGTATGGAATGGACTTGTGGACAATTGACTTCCCTTGTCAAGGTTAGGATAAGGGTGATAAGTGGATGTTTGTTGTGAATTATTGGTAGGATTCATGTCAAGTGACTGTTGATGGTGAGGGTAGATGGATGGTGGCAAGGTATTTATGTCAAAGCCTTGTGGTAACTTAGCCCCTTCGTCCAAAAGCATGGCTAGATGCCTTTGAGGGTCACGTAAGAGATATTTTTTTACAAAGGAGACTATGTGAGGATTTTGCTTGGCAGCTTCTATGTCTTTGAAATATACTCGTCCATTTTGGTCTCTTTGTATGAATGGTTCAAAAATGTTTTTTGATGAAGATGGCATGTTCATGGGAGGTTGCATGTTCATGTTGTGAAATGGGTCGGAAAAGGTCCAATGTTGGTTTGTGTCATAAGTGTTATTGTCGATGTTGGGATTGGAATCTTGTCCAGAGTTTGCCATTTGTTGTTGTTGTCTTTGAAGCCTAGTCTCAACCGTAAAAGGGATTTGCTCAAATGAGGATGATGAGAATGATAAGTAAATGCAAGGATGACACTAGCCTATGTTTTTGTATTTTTTTGATAAAGGATGACAATGCAAGACTATGTTTTTGGATTTTTTGGATAATAAGGGATGCAATATGACAATGTTGTCTAAAGAAAATGACTAATGCCACATGACAATGAAGACTAAGATGACAAGTTATTACACTAATTTTTGGAGTATGTCAATGCAAGGTGATAATGACGTTTGCCTAAGGAAAATGACCAATGCAAGGTGATAAAATGTCAAATGTCAAGGTGACAATGAAGATGTTGACTAAGGAAAATGACCAATGCCAAGCTAGATGCCAAATGAGGACTATGATGGACAATGAAGATGTTGACTAAGGAAAATGACCAATGCCAAGCTAGATGCAAAATGAGGACTATGATGGAAAATGCCGAGTCTAAGTTCAAAATGAGGACTAAAATTGTTTTATGATGTTTTGTTGAAAAGTCTGAGTTGTCCAAGGTCAATTGTTTGTGTCCAGATTTGTGAATGTTGTGTCTAATGTTTTGAAAAAATCCAACAAGCACTTTGACAAGCATAATGTTTTGGGTGTAAACAAACACACATCAGATAAGCACGATCCTAGGTTAGGCCATGACAATATTCACTAGATTCCACACGGGTTTCCCCAACCGCATATCTGTAGTGTGTGAATTCAGAGGCTTGGCTGCACGGGCTCCCCCTTACAGTGCACTCTCTTCTCAGGCCAACCAAGCTTCCAACCCCCATGAAACTCCCATGGCGAGCTGATCACCTCTACTACAAACTGCGAAAGTGTGGATGCCTTCACACCGACCGGTGCTGCGCTAGCAAATAGAAGGATTTTGGCTTACTACACAAGAGTTTTTAGTTCGGCATTCCGTTCGCGTGATCCATGCGGCGAGAGTCCCCTTTCGGATCCATCTCGTCGGAACCACGCTCGTGATTCTTGGGCTTTCCCCAAGAACCCACTTTTATATACCAGCTGGAAGTCCCTCGGTGTCATGGTGCTACCGGTCTGAGTCGTCCTGGGGTGAGTACTTTTTCCCACCAGAACAGGCCCAAGTTCTAGAGTCAGTAACCGTTTCTCTTACACCCAGGATCACACGAATGCGCAAGGGGAGAGGATACTCCGATATACCGAATCGTGAAGGGTAATTAACAAATAAAGATGGGTCTGGTTTTCTGATCACAAGGTTTTCACCAAGTGAGAGCATACTCACCTACCATCTTGCAAGCACAATCAACCAAAGAAGACATGTGTTCTTTTTATATGCACCAAAATCAAATGTTTGCTAATCTATGAAAGAAAAACAAGCACAATGTTTGTTTCTTCCTTCTTTGACATTCGAATCTGCAAACAATGAATTAGTAGTCTCTTTAAGCAATGGTCTTGGACACACGAATGAGAATCGCCACACGCTACAAGAAAAGATTAGTCACAACAAATCTGATTTTTAGAAAAAAATTTGACAGTAAGATGAAAAATACAGAGAATAAAGTCTATCTAAAATCTCAAGAGGTTTCCAAAAATATAAATAAATCAGAAAAATTTGCTGTTTTGCACCAGAAATTAATTTTTTATGAAAACTCATAAAAAAATTATTAAAAATACAAAACAGCTTTAAAAATTCTGATTTTTTTACTGGAGTCGTCTGATGTCATTCCAAATCTGCAAAAAAAAATTTGTGATCAGATCGGCAACCATGAGTGAGATCTAAGCAAATTTGTTTTAAACCCTAATTTCAAAACCTCCATTTTTTGACTAATAATTTCACATCCAAATTTAAAAACTAAAGAGTAGACCCCTGTCAAAATTCAAAGAGATTTCTAGAAATGTAAACATATCTGAAAAATTCGATTATTTGCTCCCGAAATTAATTTTTTATAAAAAACAGAAAATAAATTATAAAAAATTCAAATCGGCCCCAAAAAATCTGATTTTTGGAATGAAATCTCTAAACATTGTCTCCAATCTGCAGAAAAAATTTGTGAAGAAATACGCAGCCGTTTGAAAGTTATGGTCGAATCTTTGGAAACTAGGGTTTTGTCCACAATGATGTCAAACCTGCAACAAAAATCAAACAAAACCTGCAACAAAAAGAAACCCAACTCCAAGATTTCTCAAAATGTGTTAAAACACGTCGGGTTCACCAATGTAATCAAGGGAAAATCTGGTTTGTTAAAGGGTTAGCACAATAACAGAAATTCCATTGAAATAACAAAGCACAAAGGAAATAATGAAAACAAAAGGAACAAAGTTACCCTAAGTCCTCATCTTCCATGATTGACCTTTGTTACACCTCCTAGCTTGCAGTAAATAGAGATGCCCTCAGATTTATGTGAGCAACTATGACAAATGACAAGACTAAAGCAAGTTTTGAAGGATTTTATTGAAAGAAATGACTTGACAATAGACTAAAATGACAATGACTGCAAATGACAATAATAACCTAAGTTGACAGAAAAAATGAGCCTGAGATAGAGAGAGAGAGAGAGACCAAGAGAGCCAGAGGGGAAGCCAAATGAGAACAAAATTGCCATTTTATAAAAACTACAATTTTGAATGTGTGGCCAGGATGAGAAGATGACAAAAACCCTAGGATCAATGATCAAGATTGAATGTTGCTGAATGCAATAGGGTTAGGTCAAAATTAGGGCAAATGATAAGAATGAAGGGCCAAGATTGAATTATAAGATAATTCAATCAAGGGTCGAAATTAAATGAGATGTCAAAAGATAAGAATTAATTTGGGAGATAAGACTGGCACGGACAAAGAGGTTGCTGGAGAAATTAAATAATAAAATTATTTAATTTAGGTGACCAATGAATAATTAAATAATAAAGATATTATTTAATTATGGAGGAATGTGACAAAAGGAATCATTTTGAATTAAATAATGATTTAATTCAAAATTCAAGAGAATTGACTAAATTAAATAAATCAAATTTATTTAATTTTAATGAGAGAAAAAGTTAATGAATAATTAAATAATTAAAATAATTATTTAATTATAGTGGAAAGTGGACAAAAATTAAATAAATAAGAATTTATTTAATTTTAGAAAGAAGGCTTAATTAGTGACATAATTAAATAAATAAAAATTATTTAATTAATCAGGGAGGAATAAAGATAAAAATGAATTAGTTAAATAATTAAAATTATTTAATTAATAGACGAATTATGACTTTAGAAAATAATTAAATAATTAAAAAATTATTTAATTATTAAGAATGAAAGGGGCAATGTTGAATAATCTAAGAGTTACAAGCCTAGGACAATTTTATGTGTCTACACTTTCATTAGATATGTATTTAATTATTTTGGTTATTGTTTATGAGATTATGCAAATCAAAAAATCATTAGGAGTAGAGATGTAATATTTAATGAGAAGGTCATGTATAAATATCAATTGTAGCAAAAGAAACAAGAAAAGGAAAACATGAAATATATAGTGCCTATGAAATCCTAGAAAATGTAGTTCCAAATGTACTAGAAAATCAAAACTTTCAACTACAAGAACAACGTGTACCTCAAACTCTTGCAAGAATACCTACCAAGTTAAGTAGACCCCTAAACGATACTCTCTTGTAATGGCATAAATTTGCAAACTGTACAATTTCCCATTTATTTACCTTCATTTTAGCCTTACAAGTCTGATAATGTAAACACCCGCCACTTTTATCCCACTTTGCCCATGTGTCCCTGTCATTTTGTGTCGATGAGGGAATTTTTGTTAGGAATGTGCATGTGCCAAACAAATGTCTGCATGTCATGCTAGCATCTAGATAAGATTTCTACGTCATGAAGCTACAAAAATGTTATGTTTCCTAGCCACCTATGAATGTAACGTTCTTTGTCAAATCTTGACCAATGTGAAATGACTATTTTCCTCCAATTTTCCCATTTGAACTCAATTCTCTCATTCTCTCAAGCTCTCTCTCAATTTTTTCACTCACTCTCACTCTCTAACACTTCTTCTTTCTTCATTCTTGCTCTCTCTTTCTACTACTAGCTCCATACTTGGTTTCTACAACCTCTTTTTGCTCCAACTCCTTTGTTATTGCAGGTTCACAAAGCTCTATCTCCTTGGCATGGTGATATTATTCTTTGTCTTCCTCTATCTTCCTTGAGCACTTGTAGAAGGGAAGTTGATATTGTGTACTTTTGTTCATTTTCATTATCGCTCTTGTAGAGTAGCATCCAGGTTCTTATTGCTCTCTACTAAATTGTGTCTTTTATATCTACTTCTCTATTATTTTTCCCAATCTTATTATCTATTGGCTATTTGTTGGAAGAATGAAGAAGAATGACTAACTATACAGTTTTTGTGTTGTCATATGAGTTGCAACTGTATGACTAAGTCATTGTTTGATCTGGTATTTTGGTATGGTATCTGAACCGACATACAGTTTACATCCTCTGATATTTTGGTCCACAATCCTCCACAGTTGATAGCTTTTGTTTGCGGTTTTGGGAATTAGTTTATGGATATTGAAAGAATGTATGTTCAAAATCTCTCATGCTCAAATGCTCATATGGTGTATTGGCATTATTTTGTTGATTGCATTTTGTTATTTAGCCTATTTCTAGTTGACCTCATGGATAATTGGTGGCATGGTGAATTAATTTTTTTTTGCGGATATATGTGCGACTTATCTTAGGTCCATGCCGACATGATGTAGCGTGTCGAGCATTTGAATTGTCTTTCGAAGATTTTGTGAATGCTTGAAGTTGATAGTTGATATTTTTGATGAATAAGGGTTGCATCTAATTAGGCCGACCTAATTAATGCTTATGAATAGGTCAGATATATATGTCAGATAGTTTTGAAGATTGTTTTAAAAGAAAAAAAGAAAGGAAGAGAGCAAGGAATGATATTGATGTGAATGTGAAGAAGTGAAAAAATGATGAAGTGTGTTAAATCAGTCTATTGAGCATCACTAGAATTGTATCAACACTTGTTAGGCACACTCTCATCAGTTCATTTCAGCTATGAAGCCAATTTTGTTTTGTAATCCTTTTGTAGGCAGTGAGCCTCCTTGTAAGCAGTGAGCTTTTGTATCTAGATAGTGAGTCCTATTCTGGGTAGTGATCCCTTTGGTAATGAGCCTTATATATTTAGTTTTTACTATTACTTTATATTGTGAGTTAACCCTCACTATGGTTTTTCCCTTATTGGGTTTTCCACATAAAATTTGGTGTTCATTGTGTTGATTTCGCTTTCTGTTATTTGCATTTCATGTTCATACTTAATAACAAAAAAGTGTGGTTGTGAAGTTAATAAGTGATTGAAGTTTTTTATTTGAATTTGGTGACAACTGATTCACCCCCCCTCTTAGTTTTCTTGTGCCTTTTAACAATTGGTATTAGAGCTTTAGTTCCTTGGTGAAGAGCTTAACCACTTGAAGAGGATCCTGAAGGTTGATCAAATGGATGATAAAGAACTCTTGGCTGCAGTTGAAGATCTTGATAAGGCTGAAAATAAAAATAGAGATCTGAAAGTAGAACTCGAGAAAGAAAAACTCTATGAAAATGATTTCAAATCTAGCTTCGACAAGCTTGATGAGTTGATTGCAAGACAAAAACCAAGTAAAGATAAATGTGGCTTGGGAAATGAAACAGGTGAAAGTTCAAAGGATAATCAGAAGACTCAAGAAATTCATGAAACTTTGCTAGAAGACCATTTGTGAGATAGCCTAATGCACAAAGGTATCCCTCTTTCAATGGTGTCTACTTTTCATGTAATAAATTTGGTCACAAGGCAACTAAGTGCAGAAGTAAAATGAATCAGTTTTCTGGACAATGTTTTTCATGCACAAAATTTAGACATAAATCCACTTAATGTAGATCTTAGGTGAGAATGAGTAGTCAAGTGATGATGAATAGGTTTAATGGAGGCGGAATGAATCAATCCTTTAATGACCACTGCTATGCTTGTGTGAACCCCAATCCTAGACCTACACAAACATAGCAAAGGAATACAATATTAGATCCATATGCAAGTTAGAACTAAGATTCCCCATGAAATTCATCTACAATGCTCAAAATAGGAAAGAAATGAAGAACAAAACAAGAAAAGCTATCAAATCCTATTTAAGCATGCAAACTCTCAATCCCATGAGGGAATTGGTGCCAATTTGATGTGGAAATTGGCCCTTTCCCAACTCCTTTGCAATCTTGATGAAGATTGATCCACTTGATGATGATGAATAATGTGCTTCCTTGATGAAATCTGCAATAACCTAACTATGATGATGGAAAAATGCTATGGAAATGGATGAATTTTCTCTAAATATGAAGATAGTAACTTTTCTCTAAGTTGTGGATCCAAAATAAGAAGAAGAGCCTTCTATTTATAGATGAGAATGTTGAAGAATGAGGCAAAATGGATGAATGTGGGATCATTCAGCATCCAATGCACAAATGCCACTTGTCAAGATGTGAGTGGATGAAGGATGAGCATATTTTGATGAATGTGCACGATAAATGATATTAGGTGGAAATTCAAATTTGTGAAATGACATGTTGGAGGGAGAAAATAATGAATTAAATGCCACTTGGCTCAATGCACAAGGACATGTAAGAGGAAATGAATGCCTTGTTGGAAGGACAAATCCATTTGGAGGCATTTTCAAACTTGGAGGAATATTCCCTTTTGATGTCATGTTGAAAGTAATTAGGGGAATTAATAAATCAAAAGAAATGATTTATTGAGCAAGTTGCAAAATCTAGAGGATTCAGGTGATTAAGACTTAAATTAATCAAGGTTTGATTAATTTAAAAGGAGATTAGTTGATTTGACCATTTGACTTAGATTTGAGGATTAATTTAAATCAAAATGAGAAGAAGATGACTTAGACTTAATTAAATAAAGATTTTGATTTATTTAATTAAAAGGACATGATGTTAGATTAAATTAAAGACTGATTTGATTTAATAGAATGACTTTAGGGATTTAATTAAATAAAATGAATTATTTAACTAAATGGAGATTAGAGGATTAATTTATTCAATTAATAGGAGATGACAACTTAATTAGATAAATTTGATTTATTTAATCAAGGGATGGAAGGTGCCAGTATTGGCATGGTGTGATGGTTTAAAGGTGGCATTGTTGTTCTTGCCACCAATGTTCAAACCCCATTGGGGTGGTATTGTTGAATGGATGTATTTCAGTTCATAGCTCCGATCAAAAGCGTTTACCCCTTGAATAAAATAAAAAAATCAAGGGATGGAAGGTGATGAATTTAATCAAATAAAAACTATCTGATTAAATGATTAGCAGAGGGGATGATTTAGGATGAAGCGGTGTTAGTAGTCAAGATCAAGTGTGGCGGTATATTTTCCATGTCGACATTTTTCCCTCTTTGAAGAAAAGTACTCATTGTTGGTATGTGGCGATTGATCATGCTATATTGTACACCTCGACATGTATCCTTTTTGGGGTCTGAGGCCGGGCTGAGGTTTGGGAGCGGCAGCCCCTGAGAAAAATTTTCCTCCTACTTTTCGCGTTGTCACCGAAAAAGGAAAAAATCAACGAAAAAAGGAAAAAAACCAACTTTTTAGAACCCTAATCTAGAAGCTTCTAAGCTTGTTAAAAAGGGGTTCAGATGTGGGTTATAGTATGATGAAAAATGCGATTATTCGCAAGATTGTAATAGGTTTTTGCACTGGATAATAAAATCATTGGATGGCAGCGGTTTGGTGGATGTAGCCTAGATTGGGTGAACCATGTTAAATTCTCTATGTTATAATTTATTCTATGTGTGTTTTAGTTTCTCTATTTATTAATTAAATCTACATTTAATTGTTAGATATTTGTCTTTTCTAAATCTAACACTCGCTGTGTAGGTTCAAAGAATAAACTGTCTTGATCAAAATTCAAAAAATTTCCAATTTTCAAAATTGCCCCACTACTGCCGTGACAAGAAGAAACATGCTGATATACTGCCCCTCAAGAGATTGGACGAAAATTTTAATTTTTGGGTGATCTTGTGAAAAATAGAGGACTAGGTGCCCGATGGGTCCAGAAAGGCTTCCAGATGCAAAAAAATGTTCAAAAACACAAAAAATGATGCAAAATAGCCCTCAATTGGGCAAAAACAAGACCAGGGATCCAAAACCCTAGTTGGATAGCTAAACACAGTAAAAAAACCCAAACTTTTTAGGCTTAAATAGGCCTCAAGGGGCCACTTCCAATTCATTTGCACACATAGCCTTTTAGAAATTTATGCAATTTGAGCTCTAAGGATTGATCAAGATGGCGCAACACATGCTTCCCCGCCACATTTATGAGCATGTGTGAGTGTACTAGAGGCTTCCCGACATAGGACTAGTGGTATGTCATCTTGCCCCGACTTTGCTTTTCAATTTTCAAGTGCATTTATTAGGGTCTAGGAGTCAACAAAGTCAAGCGGTGTTATATAGCGCTACTGAAAAGCTTAAATTGGCATTGTGTAGGCTTGAACTGTGTTGCAGATGCACATAGCACCATGATGATGCAGTTTGAAAATTAGGGTTTTCATGCATACTATGTCGCATATGCACATTGTGTCGTGGCAGTCCTTTTTGGATTTTAGGGTCAGGGGTCAAACTAGGCCACTTTCAAACTACACTGCAATGGCAGAGTTTGGAACTTTTAGGCTCTTAGCGGCACCATATAGCACCATTGACCCCCCTTCAAACTACAACGCAAATGCAAATATCGACGCATATTTTGATTTGGTTGCGTGAACTTCAAATAAGATCATAATTTTTTACAAAACTTGACACAGTGACTTTGCTGATCTAGGAGAACATGGAGCCAGCCCACTCATGGAAGCACAAATCATCCATCTTGGCTTGATTCACTTAGGATCCTTCTTTGCACGAGGTACTCCAGGAGCACCTAGGAGCGATCAGTTTATGGTACATTGCTTATGCGCCTTCCGTTCAAACACATTTAGGGATGGTGACAACACTGGTGGAGTGTTGGCATAGCGAGACATCCTCGTTCCACCTCCCCACAGGTGAGGCCATAGTGAATTTGGAGGATGTGTGGCACATTCTACAGTTGTCGATCCATGGAGAAAGAGTGATCTATGATGTGGAGGCTGGCAGGGACACCTGTTATAATATCATGGGCGTGGATGAGATTATTTTTTTAGAGGGCCAGTTCAAGCTCGAGCGGTACAGGCATGTGCTACCACCTTTCAGATTGATAGTAGATGTGATTATTTCAGCACTCATGGAACCATACCGATGCAGGTGATACTTTAGCCTGACATGGGGCCTTGCTTGGGAGTGAATGCTTTGATGGAGGGAGTGCTTCGCCTGGGAGCCAGTGATGTTGGCCTCGTTATACCATGATCTTCACGAGTTCACATACTACGACAATAGGTCCATTAGCTTAGGAGTCACCTTACTGCATATTTGAGCTTGGGAGCACATTGCAGTGCTTCACCTTGTGAGAGTCATTCCCATTCACATGGATCCAGATGACTCAGTCATCTAGAGATACAAGGGAAGACTATATTTTTCACACACAGGAGCATCAAACATTCGACACTGGCGGCGAGTCATTGATGAGATGAAAATTTTCACCTGGAGGCCCTATCTTGGGATGCCAGCTTGTTATGATGATGTACAACAACTATTTTTCACCAAGCAGGAACGACTAATGCAGGGCAGGGAGCATACCATGATTGAGAGGTATTTTCTTGATAGAGTGGCTCGACAATTCGGAGACACATAGGACCGACCTAATGACCAGTACGTGGCCATCTTCACATGTACTATGAGGGAGCTGACATGGGTTCAGATGATCCTAGTAGCGAATGCAGTACAAAAATTTATGCAGCTAGTGGCTAGGCCATGGCCTTATGATCAGGGACAGGAAAACCTAGGGACCACACAAGCATACAAAGATTGGTTTCATCCTCTAGTTTGATTGACAGTGCCAGGTGCACAGATTATGAGGATGAGACCCAGAGGTTGAGGTGTAGGGAAAAGGTGGGGCCAAGTAGGCAGGAGAGATGGCAATGAAGATAGGGACATTGACAGAGGTAGAGGGGGAGGTGGACCTACTATACACCAACTGAACTAGCACCATGATTAGATGGGGCTTGGAGATCAGGGGCATCAAGACCAGCCCAGGGATGGGGATAGGTAGGACCAGGACAGGTCAAGGACACCACCCAAAGATCATCATCAGGACCAACCACCCATCTAGCCACCACCGTAGCCAGATTTGAGGGATGGGAAGATATTATAGTTGCAGGCACAAGTTGCCACCCTGACAGCTGAGCGAGATTAGGCCGGTTCAGAGTGGGACCAAGCCATCCAGCAAAGATAGGCTGTAGAGCTCAGGGCTACACAAGAGATGGGCCGCCAATAGTAGCTTGAGAGCATGGCTGCATCCTCCTCTCAGAGTTCAGTGTCATTACGAGCATACAGGGAGGCAGTCTGAGAGGTCAATTATTATAGAGTGCACTATCATCAAGTCATGCCTCGAGCATCTTGGGTCCTAAATTTTTCACAGTAGATAGGGCATCGGCCTCCAGAGGATCATGGAGAGAGATAGGCCAGCGAGGGCAAGGGCAGCCAATAGGGCAAGCTCACTTTTTTTTATCAAAGATAGTATTCTTTTTTTTGTGATCCGTGGACTCATTTTTTGATAGCCCCATGGGCTATTTGTACCATATTGATTGATATACACACTTGATCCCAATTTTGTACCATGACAGTGTATTTTATTTTGATGATATATATAAGATGATATGAGATGATTCGCTTGATATGATGATATGTTCTATTCTATTTTATGCATGATGCGATGTTCTTACTTTCTATATGTGATGGTTTATAAATGATCCAATGATTCTATCTTATGCGATGTATGACATGATTCTTATGTTATGCGATGATCCTATATGATGTTATGACATGATGCAATGATTTATGGATGCATTTCTTTTTCAATATCTTTCCTTATGTATGATATGGTGATACATTTATGATATGATGATGATGCATAATGATATGATGTACATGGTATGAATGGATGGTATATATATGATGTTATATGATTATGTAATGGATGTAAATGATTTATATTATGATGCATATGTGATGATGCAATGGATGTTTTGATGATGCATATGATATGAGTTGATGATGCCTATGTGATGGTTCCCCTTATGTGTATGCAATGAATGCAAATGTCTGATTTATGAGATACTTAGAATAACCAATCTATATTATGCGATGATGAAATGCAATGCGTGTGGTATGATTAATGTTTTTCCATATGATATGATATGCATTATGTAGTATGTTGATGGTTTGTGGATGCAAGACGGATGCAATGGCAATGATTTGAGATTAACTACCATGGTACCATGTTAGTGCAGAAAGAAGATAGAAGAAAGCAATAGACTCCAACAAGTCAAAAGATGATGATGATGCTGATGCTTTGCTTACCAAGGATTTGGATTTTAAAAGGGCTGATTACCTTATGTTTGATAATACACATAGGCATGATGCATCAAGGTATAAAGGACAAGGATGGCGTTGCACCTAGTGTGATGGACTTTGACTTGACAATCAAATAGGAGTATCCCTACTCACACCTGGCATACAAAATCTCATTCAAAATGCAGTTCAAATATTCCAAACATCTCGGACAAAAACATAGGAAGGCAAGCCTTCCTATGTGGTCAACAAGATACCTAAAACATCCTCCCCACATTCAAACAAAGCACATATGACCAAGGTTATACAATAAGAATATCCAACAAGAACAACATATAAAAGATAATGATCATTGCCCCATTTCTTTCTATTTAAATCCATTCATTTGGGACATCATCGAGAGATCATCAAAATGATCACAATAAGATAAGCCAAAAGACAAAGATAAAGCAAACAAACAAGCTAATGTTCTTCAATACCACTAGCCAAAACTAAACTACGGTGATGCCTGATGTTGATGTCCATTGTAGGAAGGATGCATCCTAGGACATGATGATATCAGATGATTGATTTGGGACTAATTGGATGATAGGCTATTGACACAAAGAGTTGACCAACTTGTTTACGTACTGACCTAGACTCGAGACCTTGACGTTTGAGTTTTCACTTTTAACCTGCTAGACTTGTTTATGATTGTTTCACCAAAGGTTGAGAATGAAAATTGTTTTATTATGAGACATGTTTATTGCGAGTGAAAGCAAGATGAGACAGATGGATTTTTTTTCAAATATTTGAATGTTTTTGGAGTTTTTTGAAATGTTTTGAGGCTATTTTTGGTATTTTTGAGATTTTTTAAATGTTTGGATTTTCAAATTTTCCAATTTTTAGGTGTTTTCTGATATTTTGACCAAAGACCTATCCTAGGGGCCTCATTGGCTGATCAACATATTAGCCTTGCCTACATTATACACATAGAGACCATGTAGTTCGACTGACACAGAATTGATTATTGATGAGATATGAACAAACAGACTGCCAGTTTATTATGACAGACTCCTAAAGGACTAACCTAAGTGTCTCAGGGGATGATCAAAGATCAACCTTGCCTATGTTCAAAGCTCAGAGACCTGTAGTTCAACAAGATGACTCTATTTTTGACTTTTTGACTAACCTTTTGACCTATTTTTGGATTTTGATATGTTTTGAAAGTTTTAGGATTTTCTGATGTTTTTGGATTTTTTGATTTTTTTTTATGTTTTTTGATTTTTTTGATTTTTTGATGTTTTTGGATTTTCTGATTTTTTGATGTTTTTTTATTTTTCTGATTTTTTGATGTTTTTGGATTTTTCTAATTTTTTGATGTTTTTGCATTTTTCTGTTTTAGGGAAGACTTCAAGAATATACACAAATCCCATCCGAAGAGAACATGCCCCCAACATGATGTAATAGACTACTCCGATAAAGGTAGGACAAACTAACCTTGAGAATGGGCTGAGTAGTACTAGGAGGGATCATGAGGCAAACACAAGACCAAGCTATGGTGCGGACGTGGACGAATGATGGATGGAAATATGGAATGTGATGGATGATGGAAGCGTAATGGATGATGTAGAACAAGCCATGAAGATCTTGGTGGATGGAAAGTGTTTATTTACACAAGGCGCCTATTTGCCAAGTTTTCACCAAGGTACTTGTCCAAAGCGTCACCGAAGTGGTTTTCACTAGAGGACAATTTTTCTCTTTACTATTTTTTCTTTTATTTTTTTGGATTTTTTTCTTTTTTGATTTTTTTGTTGTCACCAAGACGCCTGTTTGCTAGGTTTTCATCAAGATGACCATTTTTTTAAAGACATTTTCTAATTTTTTTTGTATTTTTTGTTTTATACCTTGAAAGATTAGGCATTATTTTTTTTGAGATGGGAGCTATTCATGGGATCATGTAGATGCTTACCTTCTGGTGTTGATAATTGATATGCCCCTGACTTATAGCTTGTTGTGATGACGAATGGTCCCAACCAATTTGGTTCAAACTTTCCCTTGCCATTTGGATTTGGAACATTCTTCTGATTTTCCTTTAGCACAAGTTCTCCAACTTGGAAGGTCCTACTCCTGATCTTCTTGTTGTAACTCCTCTTGAGGCAGTTTTGATAGACCTATAGATGATTCAAGGCATCCATACACTAATCATCCAACAATTCTATCTCATTTAGTCGTGATACTCATTATTCTTCATCCATGATGAGATTATGCAGTGATATCCTCAGGGATATAAGCTCAATCTCAATGGGGAATATGGCTTTTGATCCATAAACTAGGGAGAATGGGATGACACCTATGGGTGTGCGGATGCTTGTTTGATAGGCCCAAAGGATGGGATTTAATTGGAGATGCCAATCACAACCAACTTCATTGACTATTTTCTTGAGGATTTTTAGGATGGTCTTATTTGTAGCCTTCGCTTGGCTATTTCCTTGGGGATAATATGGGGTGGAAAAGAGATGTTGGATTTTGAATTTGTGGAATGGGTCACGAACATCTTGATTCTTGAAAGGTGTCCCATTATCTAAGATAATGGCTTGAGGGACACCATAATGACAAATTAAGTAGTTCAAGATGAACTTTGATATATGCTTTCTAGTGATAGATGTCATGGGGATAGCTTCCACCCACTTGGTGAAATATTCAGTGGTAGTGATGATAAACTTGTGTCCACTGGATGAGGTGGGGGTGATTTTTCCAACGAGATTGAGCCCCCACTGCTAAAAGGGCCATGGTGTGACAATCAAATGGAGCTCTTGAGTTAGTGCATTGATGAGGTCCCCATGTTGTTGACATTGTAGACATATTTTGACATAATCATGTGCTTCTCTTTCCATTGTTGGCCAATAGTACCTTGTCCTTAGTAATTTCTTAGCCAAGGTCATTCCGCTCGAGTGTGAACCACAAATGTTGTTATGTACCTTAGTTAAAGCATTCAAGGCTTCCTCAGCACTTAAGCAATGTAACAGGGTTCCTTCAATGCTTCTATAGTAAAGGGTATCTCCTAGGATGAAAAAATGGGATGATATTTTGACAAAGGATCTTTTGAGGTTTGGGGTTATGTCGGCTAGGAGGACTGCTATTCTCAAATAAGTGTATATATCATGGTACTAGGGATCACCAAAACCAACAATTTCACACACAAATTCAGACTCTAGTACCTCAAATACGAGCACTGTTGGCATATGGCTTCTACTGTTGTCATTGATGGCAACTTAAGTCATCTTCATGGTCTGCAGATTTGTATCTAGTCATTCTGCCAGATAAAGTGCAATACTATGTGTTACCAGTAGAATGTCTGAAGAACAGGCTATCCGGTCAGTTAGTCAATCTTTCTACTTCATCGGATCATCATTTTGTGTTGTGGACCCCTGGGATTGCATGGTGAACATGTATATTATCTTATTACTAAATTTTGTGGTGTTGCATTAGTTGCAGTACGAGCTTTGAGGTCTGATAGGATGCTTTATGTCTATTTGTTCGTTGTAGCCGACTCAATGAATGTGGCATGTTGTGAATGTGTAAAGTGGAATTATTTAAAATGTCTCTATGTTCAAACATTTAATTATGGGTCTTAGCTACAGTCTAGCTGACAGTGTTAGATCCACATTAAAAATCTAATTGTAATTTTGGGCCAATAGTTAATAATATTTCCAAGTTTTATTAAGGCCGACCTATAGCAATTGTATTTCTAGTTGTGGATATATAAGAGATTCGATATATACTTTGATGTGTGTGAGAAAGTAGTGTGGTGGTGTGTTGTGATCATCAGGAAGATTGATTAAGTGATCATGCACAGTTTCACTTGTGCATTAATATTTTTGCATTGCAAATTGTGCAGAGCATAGCATAATTGTTGAAACTGTCTGAAGGATAGTAGATTGTCATCAGAGCTAAATCAAAACTATAATTAGGCATTGTGGATGCTATTTCATTAGTTCACTCCTTTGGATTTATTCCAAGTCTTTCTAGGGTAGTGAGCCCATCCATTTTGAGCAGTGAGCTCTAGGTAATGAGCCTGAATGCAAGTGCATTCCCATTTTGTACTTCTTATTTTGGGTATACTCATATTATATTGTGGATTGGCCATCCAACGTTGTTTTTCCCTAATAGGGTTTCCGCGTAAAATTTTTGGTGTTATGGTGTTGAGATTATTTTCTTTCTGTTGATGTATGTTTCTTTTATTAAACGGTCAAGTAAGTTAAATCACAGAATAATAAAGTTGATTTTTTTCTCAACATTGATTCACCCCCCCTCTTAGTGTTGCCTGTTTCCAAAAATTGGTATCAAAGATAGTTCCTTGGAATAAGTCTTACAACTTGGGGACATCTTGGAAGGGGTTTTTCAATGGATACAAGCAGTCTTCAATAACAACTTATGGTGGCCCTAGATGATCTTGACCAGATAAAATCTGAGAACCGGGAACTGCAAGAAAATCTTGAGAATGCAAAAAAGTTCATCTAGTCACTAAAAGACAAGATCAATGAATCAAGGGAGAAAAGAAAGGAACTATGTGGTCGGATCAAACAAAAGAACAAAGGTATGGAAGATGAACAACTCAATCTAGCTCTGAAGGAGAAACAAAATAATGTGAAAATTTTTCCAAGGAAAATGTTGCCTTGAAGCGAGAAATGAAATCCACCATGATGAGAATGACCAAGGAGCTTGAGGATAGAAAGAAGAATGAAGAAAAGCTTGGATAGTCCTTGAAAGAAAAGTTTGAACAATGCAACCAACTATATAATGAATTGGAGCAATCCAAGAACAATGAAGAAATGCTTGATGACCTTAGAGATGAACTTGCTACAACAAATGAGTATAAGGAGAAATTTAGAGCAAGCTTAGCCAAACTTGATGAATTGATCAAAGGACAGAAGATTGATGGTGACAAATGAGGTCTTGGATATGAAGAAGGAGAAAGTTCTAGATCTAGACAAAGGGATTCCAGACAAGGAAGATTCAGACAAGGAAGTCAAATGAAAGGAACCAGAAGAGATCCAGTAAGGCAACCAAATGCTCAAAGATTTAATGGCTATTCTTATGTTTGCAAAAAAATTGGTCATATGGCTTCTCAGTGTAGAAGTAGGGTGAACTCAAGTAGACCATCATTTTCAGATTAGTGTTATAATTTCTATAAGTATGGTCATAAGTCAAGTGAATGCAAATTGTGATGAACAACTTTCATAGAGATGTCAGATGCTATGCATGCAATAGATTTGGACATATTTCTAACCAATGCAGATCAAGACAAAGTCAATGGAACAATTGGTCTAGACAGAGAAATGTTGTGTGCTACAACTACAACAAATTTGGCCACATCGCTAGATTTTGTTGGAAAAAAAGAGGTTCGGTAAAATAGAACAAGCAACAAGATGCTAAAGGGAAAGGAAAAGTTACTACTAATGTGATAAAAAAGTAGATGCAGAAGAAATGGGTGAAGAAGAATCCCTCTGTAGAAGGACATGGACCTGCACTAGAAGCAATTGAACTGGTAATTCCTTAGGGAATTAATTTTGGGTCTTTGGCATAGGGGGAGCTATCAAGAAAAACTCTCAAACCCCCTCTTGTAGGTGAATGATACTAGAACCCAGACATGTCCAGTAGGAGATTTGATACCTTTCCGATATTGTTTGACCAGTTAGAAGTATTAGTGAAGCATATTGGCGATCCGCATAAGAGTCATCTATCTTGGTGCCTGAAAGGAAGAAAACCGGATGAGTTAGGGCAAGAGCATTTATTGCAAAATAAAAGAGTTAGGTATGTGGACAATAAAAGGAATGACTTCAACCCTCATTTGTCATATTGCATTTGGAGAAAAGTGTTTTGGAGAGCTCTGAGGTGATCATTGTGAATTTGTGGAGAGACTCAAGCATAAAGGAGAATTTTCAATCAAATTATGTTTTTCTCCCCAAAAGGTATTTATTGAAAACCTATAAATTTGTGTGATTGCAATGATGTCTACTTTGGTAGTTGAAGTTAAGGATATGTTGCGTCCAAAGTTCAAATGGCATTCATATAACTCTGTACATACAAAACCCTTAGGTGAATTTTCATTGATGTTGTATGAAGTCCTGCACATTGAGGATATAAGGGCTTATGTGCACACAAACATTGAAGATTTGGGAACCTCACATTTGCTGGATTTGTACACTCATCATATAACTCAAGATCTTACTGTGAAACAAGAATTCAAAACCCTAGAAGATAAGAAATTTGCACAATTTGTGAAATTCCCCATATTCGAAGAAGATGAATGGATTTGATATTTGTTGAGCCTTGTCCATGATGAATTCATGTGGTTGGATGTGCCATTCAAAATCACCAAAGAAGCTATATGTGTAGTTACAGGACTAAATTCCACTGAAAAGCTTCTAGTTTTGAAGTATGTAAAGAATGATAATGTTACTGAAGTGACAAGCTCGAAATGGGACAGAAGGGCAATGACGATAGATGATATTGTCGTAGTGGATGCAAAATTTGCATCAATTATTATCGGCTATAAGATTTATCATTCAAGCTAGGAGAATTTTGTATCTAGAACAGCTATTTCTAAAGCATATGAAATGGTCAAACAAAATGTAGACTATGATTTATAAGAACTGCTCAAAAGCTAATTAATGGAGAATTTGGGAAAAATCAAGAAGGATAAGAAGAACACATTCAAGTATGGTAACTTGATATGTTTATTTTTCTATTTCTTGGGTGAAGTACTGGGAGATGGTAAAGTTCAATGGCGTAATGATATGTCGATAGTTTTTTAGATATCAAATATGTTATGTGGATTGGGTGATCGACATGCCTGCAATACAATCCTGTGGGGATACTTCAAAACTTTTCAGAATTTAATGCACGCGAGAGAAAGAATTCCTACAACAATTGTGGAGCAATACAAAGACTCTACTTGGTTCACAATAGACATTGACCAGTGGCATATGAAATTTTTTGATCCTAGAATATTTTGGATCATGCCTATGGGTTATGAAGTAGATGAGAACATTCTAAGGATGTATGCAGAACATCTGCTAAAATTGCCACTGGATTAGGGTGAAGAAAGTTTCGGTACTTATGCAGAGAAAGGCTTACAAGTTCACACGGAATTGAAAAATCCCATGTTATCCAAAAGGTTAAGAAAAGAGATAGAAGCTCTTGTAGACAATTTTGGAATCCCTGTGCATCAACTAAGAGAAGTGAGGAGACAAAGAGAAGAAGTTGAAGTAGCTAACAAGAAAGAAAAGGAAGAATCAGCTGGTCCGAGAACATCTCCTGCTCACACTAGAAGCTCCTTTGCAACTCAATCAAATCAAGCCGAGGCTTCCAAAAAAAAAGATAGAAGAATAAAAGCACAAGAGCCTACAAATTTGTATCTGTAGATGAAGAGGAAGAAACTGATTCAAAAGTAGTAAGGGAGATAAAGGCTACTGGTACTCATGCTGTCAAATTGAATAAGAGAAAATCTTTTGGGAAAGGAGAAGAAACAAAGAAAAAGGTCAAAGTTGATAAACCCAGTATGTCTATTGAGGAAGTTGAGAATGCAACAGTGAAAGATGGAAATATCAAGCCACTCTATGATTGGTATGAGTCCTTTGATGAATCTAGTAATAAAATTCTTAAAGAAGCAATAATAAAGCATATGATTGTTTTCAATAAACTTCTTGTGGAAATCATGTCTGGTTTTCCTACAAGTTTGTATAATGCTTTAGAGTCTAGGAGGTCAAGCACCTTATCAGAAGATTAAAATATGAGAAAGAGATTCCTAGCAGATTTGTGCTCGGAAATGACAATTGAAGAAATGGATTTATTCCTTGAAAAGGATAAAATGGAATTTAGAAGTAAAACAAGGGTAAACAAGCTTATGATTGGTGAAACTGACGCTGTTGTTAGAGAAAATAAGAAAATTCTACAATAATTTTTTTCAAAGGATAAGATTAAGATTGAGGAAGTAAATGCTCAAAGAAATGAAGAAGTGAATGTGGAGGTGAATAAATTAGGAGAAGAGAATGTGAATGAGGAAAACATGAATGTGTCTAATCCTCCAGAGTTTGAGGATATTTTGACTTCTCCTGATGTGAAAGATATAGAGACACCTATTGTAACCAATATCCTTGTTGAAATGCTAGCTAAGGAAAAGGAGGTGCATGCTGTAGAAGTTGAAATGCCTAAAGTCAATCCTAAAGCAGAATCCAAGGTTGAAAATAAAAAGGAGCAAGAAATTAGAATAGAGGAACTGAAAGAATCTTTATTGGAGCAGCAAGAACAGTTAGATCCTAAGTTGGATGAAATCTCAATTAACCTATCTACTCTATCTCTAATTCAGATGATGAAGGTTGCTAAAATTGCTCAAGCCAAAGCTAGTGAAAAGATACTAAAATCTCACATAGAGGACACTAAATTGTTAAAGCTTGCATTTGGAATCTTACAGAAAATAATGCCTATTTATGTTGTAGACCCATCAGGTTCTTCCTTGGGTTAGTTAAAGAAGCTAATAAGTTATGTAGATTCTCATTTTGAATCTTTGGAGAAATTAGCTTTGGTTAAAGTGAAAAAGGAGTTCTAGGAGAAGAGAGTTGGTAGTCGAAAAGAATTAATTTCCAAAGACAAAGCTCTGTTGAGTACTTACATAAATAATATTCAAGGTACTATGTATGAAGGAGGAAAAGTATACAAATATTGCTTGGTATTGTCAAAATTTACTGAAGCAAATGAAAAGAAGATGAAGGACACTGAACAATAGTTGGTCACTATTTCCGACACCTTTGACCCTTTAGCCAATAGTGTTTGTAATCAAGAAAATTAGGTAATGTCTCTGCTCAACCAAATAAAGAGTCTAAAATTTGAAAATGAAAGGATTATTGGAAAAGTATTTTAACTCAGGGGAATGATAAATCCAAAGATTGAGATGATGGTAAATGCTCTGAAAGAAGCTAAAGATGCTACAACCGCTCCTAATCTGGTAAGTCTCAAAGCAACAAAAACCTTGTCATATCTGCTCTATGGTCATATAACCATCTTGGAGAGTTTGAGAATTATTTGGGACTCAAACTTAAGTGGGCTGAAGAATAACTTTGCAGACATCTTCATATTTTTGTAAGTATCAACAATTTTTGCAATTTTGGTTTCCCCAATTTTCTCATTGATGTCAAAGGGGGAGAGAATGCAGTGAAAAATTCCTTAACATTCTTAAGGGGAGTAGTATTCTAAATTTTGGCAGTGTACTTACCAGTTTTGACACTTAGTAATTTTTCACTAAGTGTTTCCATCAATGCCAAAGGGGGAGATTGTTGGCATATGGCTTCTAGTGTTATCATTGATGGCAACTGAAGTCATCTTCATGGTCCACAACTCTATATCTAGTCATTCCAGTAGATAAAGTGCAATATTGTGTGTTACCGACAGAATATCTGAAGGACAGGGTATCCGGTTAGTCAGTCAATCTTTTTACTTCATTGGATCATCATTTTGTGTTGTGGATCCTTGGGATTTCTTGGTGAACACATATATTATCTTATTACTAAATTTTGTGGTGTTGCATTAGTTGCAGTACAAGCTTGGAGGTCCAGTAGGATGTTTTATGTCTATTTGTTCATTGTAGCTAACTCAATGAATGTGGCACATTGTATATGTGTAAAGTGGAATTATTTAAAATTTCTTTATGTTCAAACATTTAATTATGGGTCTCAGCTACAATCTAGCCGATGGTGTTAGATCCACATTGAAAATCCAATTGTAATTTTGGGCCGACAGTTAATAATATTTCCAAGTTTTATTAAGCTGACCTACAATGATTGTATTTCTAGTTGTGGATATATAAGAGACTCGATATATCATTTGATTTGTGTGAGAAAGTAGTGTGGTGGTGTGTTGTGATCATCAGGAAGATCAATTAAGTGATTATGCACAATTTCACTTGTGCATTAAGATTTTTTCATTGAAAATTGTGCAGAGTAGAGGAAAATTGTTGAAACTATCTAAAGGATAGTAGATTATCATCAGAGCTAAATCAAAACTATAATCAGGCATTGTGGATGCTATTTCATCAATTCACTCCTTTGGATTTATTCCAAGTCTTTCTAAGGCAGTGAGCCCATCCATTTTGAGTAGTGAGCTCTAGGCAGTGAGCTTGAATGCAAGTGCATTCCCATTTTGTACTTCTTATTTTGGGTATACTCATATTATATTATGGATTGGCCATCCACTGTGGTTTTTCCCTAATAGGGTTTCCACGTAAAAATTCTAGTGTTATGGTGTTGAGATTATTTTCTTTCTATTGATGCATGTTTCTTTTATTGAATGGTTAAGTAAGTTAAATCACAAAATAATAAAGTTGAATTTTTGTTGAACACTGATTCACCCCCCTCTTAGTGTTGCTTGTTTCCAATAGGAACGAGAAGCTACTCTATGAGGAATTCTTGTGTTGGGACGTTGCACGATATTTCTAGGAGTGATCCAATTGTAGCCATTGCATATGTTGCTCTATTATTTTCTCTTGGTAGCTACTCAAATGAGATATCAATGAAGGACTCCTTAAGGATTTCCACCAATTTCTTGTAGGGAGTCAGCTTGTTGTCCTTTGTTTGGTACTCATCATTGAGTTGATTTATTATGAGTTGTGAATCCTGGTATACCTTGAGTGCCATTATCTACCAATGCACTACTATTCTTGGCCCTATGACAAGAGCTTTGTATTTCACTATGTTATTTGTGCAAGGGAACGACAAATTGTATGATTTTAGAATGCAATCCCCTTGTGGGGTGATGAAGAAGATCCCTGCCCCCAATCCATGCTATGTGTAGGATGCATCAAAGTACATTTTCCAGTGATTTGCTACACTTATGTTGAAGATTGATTCATCAGGGAATTTAGAGACAAGGGGATTTTCTGCATATATTAGTGCTACTGCTAGTTGATCTTTGATGGCTTTCCCTTTGATAGCTTTGTGTTCCACATACTTGATATCATGCTTTGTGAGAATCATAACCCATTTTTTTATCTGCCCTGTGAGAGTTGCTTTGGATAATAGGTACTTAAGAGGGTCTATCTTTGCAATGAGTTTGATTTGGTGGGCTGGCATGTAATGTCTAAAATTTTGACCTACAAAGACAACTGCTAGGAATTTTTTTTCAATTGGTGTGTAGTTCAGATCATGCCCCACCATTGTTCTATTGATGTAATAGATGGCTCTCTCTTTTCTAGTTCATTGTGTTGGGCTAAGAGAGTGTTGAGAGCTCCTGTTATTGTTGAATATATGTATAAGATCAAGGGTTTTCCTAGGATGGGTGAAATGAGTATTGGTGGTGTGAGTAAATACTCCTTGATCTTGTTGAAGGCTTGATCAAATTTGTCATCCCATTTGTATGCTATCCCCTGCTGGAGTAGATGAGAGTATGAGATTTGCTTGTCTGCCAATTGTGCTATGAATCTACAGGTGGATTGAAGTCTTCCTTGTAGGCCTTTTAGTTGCTTCAATGTTTTGGGTGCCTCCATTTTGAGGATTTCCTTGACCTTAGCTTGATCTACCTCGATTCCTCTCATGGATACAATGTATCCTAGGAACTTTCCTGATTGGACCCCAAAGACACACTGATTTAAGTGGAGCTTGTACTTTTCAAGTCTTTCAAATATGGCACTCAATGTTGCTATGTGATCTCATATTTTCTTTGAATTTTCCAATATATCATCCAGGTAATCCTCCACAATTTTATGGATCATGTCATGAAATATTAGTGTCATGGCCCTCTGATAGGTGGCTACTGCATTCTTCAACCCAAATGGCATCATATTCCAGCAATAGGTCCCCCATGGACAAGTGAAGGTCATTTTATGTTGGTCCTCTTTAGCTATCATGATTTGGTTGTATCTTGAGAATCCATCCATCAGCGATAGCATCTCATGTCCTGCTATCATGTCCATGATCATATCAATGTTTGGTAGTGGAAAGTCATCCTTGGGAAATTCCTTGTTTAATTCTCTAAAATTTGTGCAAATGCGGATGCCCCCAATTGGATTTGAAACAGGTGCAAGGTTTGAGACCCATTTTGGATAATCTATCGGCCATATGAATCTTGCATCTAGGAGCTTTTGGAATTCCATTTTGACCAACAAAGCTATCTGGGGATGCATTTTCCTTAGGTTTTGTCTCACTAGTTTTGCTTCAAGATACATGGATAGGTGGTAGAACACAACCTCTGGATCAAGTCCAGGCATGTTGACATAGGTCCATACAAAGTTGACCTTCCTTTCTCTTAGGAATGCAGCTAGGAGTTCCTGTTCTTTTGTTAAAAGAGACTCTGCATAGAATGTTATTTGTGGTAGTTCCTCTGTTCCCAAATTGACTAGATTGCAAGTTTTTGCTAGAATTGCTAACTTCTCCTGATGGATGGCACTAAGAGGTAGATTGAATCCTTCATCCTCCAACGCCTCAGAGATGTTTTCACTATCGAATAGGTCCTTTATTTTTACTATTTTTGAGTCAGAGAGTGCCACAGTGTGGTTTTCACTCAAAGACCTAGAGATTATTCTCAAGTTTTCGCATTTGTGACTAAAGGATTCAATCATTTCCCCATAATAGGCATGTGTGTCTAGTATGATTTCAAATCCATCCTTATGATCTTCGCACAGTATAGTATCCCATAGTCCCATGAATTTTGAGAGCACCTTATCATTTTTGAATGTGTCTAGAACTAGTGGTCCTCGTTGGTCATAATGGATGAGCTGGGGGTAGACTAAGTTTATTTCATGGGTTTTAATAGTTGACTCAAATGACAAGGTACTAATCATGAGGAGAGAGGTATCTTTGAAAAGCATAGGTAAATTGGTTATGCCATCTTCGTCATCATTACTATTCACATCAGTTATGTCAAAGGTAATTTTTTCTAATGGTAGACCTGTGGATACATATAATTGAAGGGCGGTTGTTGATTGCTGATGAGGAGTTTTGACCTTTCTAACCAAGGCACCCTTGCCAAGTATGGTCACCCTTGGAAGGGTACACCCGAGACCAATATTTCTCATGCGCGTCTCAAGAATGAGGAGTATTAGGAGACCATTTTCATTCTATCCAAGTCTCTTGTTTTTGTCATATCCCATACTAAGCATCATTTGCAGTCCTTTGTTGCTTTCATCCATAGGTAGATCAAGCGTGGGCCTTTCATCTTGGTACAACAAGCTTGATATGTCTCTTTCATCCACCACCTCTCAACTTAGGTCTCCCCAACTTCTGAATCTAGAAGGGTTAACTTTGAAAGTTTGGGATGATGTTTCATCTAGTTGGGGTTGCCCATGAGATCTAGGATATTGAGGTAACTCTCCTACCACGAAAGCACCTTTCTTCATTTTATAATCCCCACACCCATTGTCTTGGAAAATGACTTTGATTTCAGAAATATCAGGGATGGCGAGGGTCTTTGTCTCAAAAGTGGAGGCCAAGGTAGTTGGGTCTATATACGGAGTTGAAGGGCCTTCATCATTCTTTGGTACTTGAGGGATTTTATAATATTTTCTTCTAGGATTTTGTAGTAAGAAAAGGGTTTGAAATCCCCATGAATCATGACCTCTTGGTTTTGGCATGTGAACTTAACAAATTGATGGAAGGTTGATGCCACAACTTACATTCTGTGGATCCAAAGACACCCTAGGAGAATGTTATAAGGAAGATCAAGGTCAAGGAATTGGCAGGTGGTTTCCATGATGGTTGGCCCTACTTGAATAGGGAGTTGGATAGTGCCTTGGGACACTCTTTCTTGATCATAAGCCCCGATTGTGATTCCTTTTCCTTTTTCAATGGAGTCCTCTGAGATTCTGAGATTCTTTATAAGCTTAAGGGAATAGATGTTTAGACCTGCACCCCCATCCACCAAGACTCTTTTAACTTTGTTCTTATGAACTAGGAATTCAAGGTGAAGAGCATGATTGTGAGATGGTTGGGTGGGAAAGTTCTTACCAAAGAATGTAAGGAGATTTGGGTGATAATGTTTCCAACATTAACTTGGAATTGTTCAACATCAAGACCTGCAGAGACGGTGGATGAAGTCAATGCTTCCCTGAGTATCTTTATGTGTGCGGGTGATATCTTTAGTAACTCCATGATGGAGACCTAAGCAGGGGTTATCTTCAACTAATCTAAGACATTGTAACCACTAGGAACAAATATTGGATTTGAGGTGGATGTCCTAGGTGGCTATGACGACCTAGCAATGGTGATTTTTCTGCCACATGTGTTGACTCCACAATCAGCTTTGGCTCCCTTGATGTTAATGACAATGACCCATTCATCTAAAGATGCGACAACACGGTCATACACATGGTTCAAATTGGCATACTTTTTCTTTCCTTTATCATTGTTATTATTTCCCTTGTTATGATTGGCATTAGATTCATGTAGATCTTTAAGTCTTGGTTTCCTACCGGTTGTTCCAAATTTATGATTTTGTCATCTATGAGGTCTTGGATCAAGTTTTTCAACCTCATGCAGTTTGCAGTTCTATGCCCCTTGATTTTGTGGAAATCACAAAGGTGGTTTTCATTGTACCATGGTAGTTTTACAAAGGGCTCTTGATAGTTGTCATAGGTGGGAACTGTGACGAGTTTCTCCTACACCAATATTTTCATGATAGATTTAGTTGATTCCCCAAGGGGTGTGTACTTTCTCTTGGGAGAATTTTTGTTTTGTTGAGGTGGTTTACCTTGATTTTCCACATTGTTGATTGTTTGGTTGCAGTTGTTGTGTGACAGTGTTGGATTGTTGATTGTTCTAATTGTTGGCTTGTGGTTTTTGAGGTGCTTGTGTGTTTTGTCAAGGAGCACTGATGACAACTTTGGTGTTGATAACACCATCATTGGTAACATTCCTATTTTTCACCCATGTGCTAGGTTTGTTGTTATAGCTAGTGGATGGGTGGATTTATTGATAAGGTGTTCCCCCTTGTGAGATAAGGGCTCGTTCAATATTGATCGCCTTAGGAATCAACTGGTCGTAGGTTGTGATGCATTGCATCTTGAGATGGAAGGACAAGAGTCCTTCAAGCTTTGCAATAATGGTTCTCACTTGCCATTCCTCCAACATGGCCCATTTGCTTTTGTTGGCTTTTGATCGCCATTGTTGCAAGAATGAAGAAAATGTCTCTCCCTTGGATTGTTTCATAGTTGATAGTTCTTCTAGGCTCACATCCATAGCTATGTTGAAGGCATATTTTTGTATGAATGCATCCATGATTTCCTAGAATTTCTTGATTTCTGAGAGACGAGAGAACCAGTTGATGGCCATGTTATGCCTTGCATAACCACCCCATTATTATTTTGGAACAAAATGGGTCCCCCTTGTTGTTTTTATCCTTTGGTTTTGTTTGGGTCTTAGGAGTTTTTCATTTTGATCCTAAGTATTTTGTTTCTTTTTGTCTGTTGGAAGTGGAGTCAGGATGCAAATTGAACCTAGAACTTTTTTTTTGGTTCCAAGTCTAGATTTCATCTGGATTCTGGGTCTACCTTCTTTCCTTGTTCTTTTCATTGTTTTTTAGTGTGTCTTGCACTCTTGGGTCTATTTCTCCCTTGAGTTGTTTGTCATTTTCCTTTTGTTTTGTTTTTCCTGGGTGGAAGCAAAACCAAACTTGGAGGAGAACTTAGAACTTTGTAAAAAAATTAGATTTTTTTCTTTCCCCTATTCCGACTTTGCTCACTTGCTTTTTGTTGTGTTTCCGTTGGTGTTTGGGCTAGGTCAGGTTTTTGTTCTAGTCCCACTTCCCATCATGTTTGTTGTCCTTGTTCTATTTATTATTCCTTTGTTGGGAGTAGAACTGGAATCAAAACCAAACATGCAACTTTGTAAAAGTTCCAATTTCAGTTTTTCTCTCGATCCCACCCTCATTTCCTTTTGTTGTTTGTCTTTGTCTCGGGACCAATTCCGGGTTCGAAGTTCGATAAGAGGCTTGTTAAAAACTTTATTGTTATGTTTTGGATTTGGGTCCATGTCTGCCATACTTTTGGTGTTCACTCGAGTTAACGGTTCATTGGCGTTGATTGCTTCGCCTCCAACCTACCACATTTATGGCATTAATTGCAACCTCCTCACATGCACAAAATGATTTTAAAATCTTAATTTGTTTAATTGACTCATTATCTTTGTTATCCAAGTCATTTAAGAAAATCAGAGTTAGGAGAACTTTGTGAGAGGAAATTTGATTGTGGGGGCATGTCGATGAGTGAATCTTCATCAAGTTTTGGTCTTTCCTTGTGAGCATTTCGAGGTAGGTTTTCTTTTTCAATCTTTTCCCATTTTGCTTTGTTGTTTCTTTCTCGTTTTCTCATTCACAGTGTTTCGACGCATTCGCAGAATACTTTTCTATGAGTCTTCACTTGTTCTTTGTTTGTTCTAGTTTTGTTTTTGTCTTTTTCTATTTTCCTATTCTATTTTCTTTCTTTCTTTTTGTTGTTTTCCATTTTTTGTCACTTTTGTGATAGGTGCATTTTGTCGTACCCTAGTTTCTAACTAGGCTTTCATTTGGTTAGGGTCCTCTATGTGTTAAATGCTTTTGGTTTTATTTTTCCTTGTCGATTCTATGATTTCTATTTTGGGTTTGTGTTGCCCTAATTTTTTGAGTCGACGTGTCGTGCAAACTAGGGTTTGCTCGATGACCTTTACAAAAATTTTAGCCTTAGGGTTTAAATTGGTCTTTGTATGGTTAATAGGTGGGGTTAAGTCCCTCTATTTAGATTTCTTGGTAAACCCATGTGACCTAGGTCCTTAGATTCATGTGACCATGTCTTTAGAAAATGTGCTCCATTTTTTTTATACTAAACTGTCAGAAGTAGACCTAGGAATGAACTTGTCCTGAGGATGTTTTCCATTGAGGTTCATTCCTAAAATGATTCTACTTCTGGGTATTGTGGAAATTGGTCTTCATACTTGTCTTTAGGTGGAATCAGAACTAGAGCAGAGGTTGAACTTGGAACTAGCAATTAGTTTCGGGTTTGGTTTCTGTTCTGATTCTAGTTTTGGTCCTAGTCCTACTTTATACTAAAATAGTTCCATGTTCCTTATTCTTCTATGGCTCCGTCTCTGATGAAGTTTGAAATTTAGCTAAGTATGGAAGTTTTCCTAAAGAGGTAAAGGAAAGATGTTGGTTGATGTATTAACTTTAATGCTTTTTGTTCATCTAATACAAGAGTTTGTTGTAGATATTAAGAGATGTCAGGAGCATCAGAAGAGGCTTCTCAAAGGAGCCAACTAGCAGAAACTTCAAGACAAGGAGCTAGGCCAAAGAAGATCAAAGTGGACCAGCTCCCTTACACTCTAAGATACAAATATAGGGAAGCTAGTCTCACTGCTAGCAAGGTTATTCTGATTGACCAGACATCACCGATACCAACTTGGGTGCATTCAATTATGAGGAGTTTCTCTTGGAGACATTCAGTGAAGATGTAATAGGAAGGACACATAGATTTGTCCAATCTGGACTAGCACATGTTGTTATCTTCCCCCTATCTGTCCAATGTCCTGGATTGATAATGACTGCTACCAGAGCATACAATCCTGCCACTAGGCAATGTGTGGATTTGTAGGGGAATGTTATCATTGACTTAACACCCCAAATGATTAGATTTTTGTTTAATGCACTTGCTCCACAAAATCCTAGACAACTCAATGAGGTGAAGGAATTGAGACTATATGGTGACAGGAAGGAAGCTAATAGAACTCATATGAACAAGAGTTGGATGAGAGTTGAGAAAAAGTCTTTAGCTAAGCTTCTTGACAAGCCTAAAAGGGTAGACTTCTACAAGAAAATTTCAGACATAATAATGATGCTCTCTAGGGTGTTTGGGAAGAGGGATGCTTCCCAGTTCAAGGAATGAATGTTTCCATTTATCCAGACTATCCTTGATGGAATACAAAAATTTGATTCGCCTATGATTGTCTCAGATTGTATACATAATAAAATGCTTAGAGTGAGAGAAACCAAGAGTTGTTTCATGACCTCTTATATAATCTATGCAGCTACCAGAAGGGGGATCTTTCCCGGACTCAATGCAGTGGGTATATTGGGAGAGGCTCAATGACAAAAGAATGTATGGGATCACTATGATTAGGTTACCTTGCAAACCTCAGAGGCACACTACAGAAGGGTTAATGATGCATTTCTAGATGTCATCATTAACCGGCTAATAGGAGATGTTGGTTATAGATTGATTAGAGAAGCCATGGCCTTTATCAATGAATGGGGACACTGGTTTATTCAATACCCCATATTTACTTACTTTAGGTTGGGAGGTTTTGATGGCCACACTTATTTACTCCCTAGGTGCTACAACAAAATTATTTTAATGGAATTCATTTATCAAGCTCTAGCAGTCAATGTAAAGTTTGGTAATAAACACAAGACTAGTTGTCATAAGTTCCCCATGAAGTTGGGTGAATATAGTTGTCCAAACCTTGTGGAAACTAAGGTAGTTTGTGATGAATTGATTTAGATGAAGTTGGGTTTGTATACTTCCAGGAAGCATTTTGATCCTAAACATAGGATGCAAGGTTTTCTACCCATTATCTTTGACAAACACTTCAATCTGTTGGAGGACTTTTGGATGGATTTGCAGGATGAATATGATCTCAGGAGAAGAAATTATGAAAGACTACCCATCCCGCTCATGGTTGAGTATGGGATAAAAGAAGACATCCCTAAGATGTTATCAGATGATGGTGTAAATTTGGATCCCCAATACGAGGTAGAGAATGTAGGTACCAAAGATTTGATCCAATGGACTGGAATGTGGAAGAAACTATTGACATAAAACATATTGCAAGACCAGTTTTAGACAGGAGCATTCAATGGGTTGTTATGAGGATTAAGGAGCCAGAGGCTTAGACTTCCAAGAAAACAAAGGCTATAGGTACCACTCAAGGGTACAAGAGGAATAAGAGAAGAATGTATCCTAACGAGCCTCTAGAGTTCTGAAGAGGAAATTGAAATTCTTGCTCAAGATCCTCCTAAGACACATGGGGAAGAGATTATAGTAGAACCGAGTGCTTCAACATCTATTGTAGTAGAAGCATCCACTCAACCTCTTGTTATAGAGCAACCAAGTTAGGAGATTCCCATAGGAACACTCCATAAGGAAGATGAGTTATTGAAGGAGAAGGAGCCTGAAATAGAAATTCATGATGTTTATACAGATTATGAGGCTACCCCATTCGACAAAGAAACTCATGTGGTGGTATCTTTGGATGAGACTGAGGATGCAAGGACTGAACATATTTTGGCTGAGGAGGACCAATGGAAGCTTTTTTGAGGAATCCAAAAGGGAAGTAGATGCCAAGGCGCAAGCTAAGGCATTAACTAAACAACATGAGATTGATGCTAAGGCATAATCTGATGCATTAGGTAAGCATGAATAATTGGAAGCTAAAGTCAAGGTTGATGAATTGGCCAAGCAACAACAAAAAACGAATAGGAGCTCAAGATGAAAGAGGAAAGGGATAAATTGGCTTTGTAGTAGAAAATTCATGACCTTGAGGAGGAGAAGGTTGCTCAAAGAAGAGAGAAAGAAGCCCTTGAGGCTAAATTAAAGGCTATGGAAGAGGCCCATAGAAGGAAAGAGGAGCAAGAACTCCTGGAGAGACAAAGGGAGGCTGCAGAAATTTCTCTACATGAGAAGAAGTCCAAGGAAGCATGGGACTATGTTGAGGAATTGAAAAGGAAGAGGGACCAAATGCTAGAGGAAAGAAAGTTGGAAGAAGAAAGTTTGCAGCAGGAGCTGGAAGCCAAAATATTGCAAGAGAAAAAAGATAAAGAGGAGGCAAAGAAACTTACACAAGAAGAGGCACAAAGAGAACAATTTTTTTTACAAGAGGTTGACTCTCAGCCTAAGAACACAATACTGCAACCATTATCTTTTGTTGCTACTACTTCTTCTTCAACACAAATAGTCACTACTCCTACTACTTTTACATGGTTGAAGCTTGACTTAGAGAAGAAACAGATAGTTCAACCACAACCTCTCAATTGGGATGAGATGATGAAGGAAATTGAGAAGGAAAGACCCAAAAAGAAGGCTTGAGTTCTTCACTCCACCAAGCTCATTGATACAAGGAAAATTATTGTTGAATGTGCAATTCCAAAGGTGGATAAGAATAGGGATGATATCCAAATGACTGATTACCAGTTGGGTACTGTGAATTTGGGGAGACCTACAAGAAACCAACAAATGAATTTAATTGATATTGTAGCTTCCTCCACCAAATATAGAATGATTAAAGACAAGAAAAAGAAAGATGAGCTTAAAGCCCAATTGGATCAACTACACAAGTTTCTAAAGGATTTTTCTACTCCAATTTCTCAACAAACTACTGCTCCCAAATCCCCAATCTTACTGAAAAAGAAGGAAGCTGATGACTTGGTGAAAATGAAGAGTAAGGTGGGGATGCTTTAAATATGGATTGATAGAATTAATCAGGAGGTTGTTGAGGTGATAACTGATAGTTTCAGGGTTCATGAAACAACACTTGAGTTAGTAGAAAATATGAATCAACACGTTGAAGATCTAGAAAAGAAAGATGAAGAATACAAAGAATAAAGAATATATTAAGAAGCTTAAAGACATCAATAAAGTGCCCAAGTCAACTCTCCTAGAGCAGTCAATTCTTGAAGAAGATAATGCAGATTTTATTGAGAAGACTATGAGAATAATAGGATTCAAATCCAAGTTCATCCATCAGCATAGGAATGAGGTTCAAGAAGCAAGAAAAGACTTGAATGGGTAGATTGATGAATTGAAGGAAGTAGTTGCTATTTCAGCCAACATGGATATCCCAGTCAAAGAGAGTCTTCCTTTGGAAAAGTTCAGGGAGAGGTGGAGTAGTAGATTTGAAGAGGTAATGCAAAAAGGAGATGATGGAGAAGAATTGTTGTTGGATAGATTTAAGGATATGAGGGAAGAAGTAAAAAAAGCCAAAAAGGAAATCATTAAATTAAAGGATATGCAAGAATTTACCTCAACAAAATTTAAGAGGATCAAATTTGAGGGAAGTTGGTTAGATGGGATTGATTTAGATATCCTTCAACAAGTGTTCTCAAGTTATGATGAGTATATTATGGACCAAAAAACACAGGAGTAAGTTGGCAACATAACATTCTCCTCTGGACACCACATCCTCTTCTCCTATTTTGCAGGATTTGACACAAGTTGGAATCTAGTTCCCATTCCTCAGTTTCACCTTCTCTCTTGGGCATTAGAATTTTGTGTAATAGAACAGTCAAGCCTTGATGTAACTGAAGATCGACAGTCCACTTTCTTCATGAAGTTTTGATTCTTTAATTTGTGGATCTGGGTTTTTGATCGACAGGAACTTATGCATGACATGTCTATATGTATCTCTTGGCTCTATTTTGTAAAGGTCGGCTCATTGAAGGAAGATTAGCCACTTGATGATAGCAATAGGAATCATAGTCTTATTTTTTGATAGTTGTTAGAAAGATACTTTGGAAAGTTTAGTTGAACTTGGTTACATTTTATAGTTTTATACATTTTACATGTTGTTAAGTTTGGACCTCTTTGATAAGGTTAATGATTAATAATTAATCTGTATACCAATGATTTTTTTGTGTCTAAATGTTTTCTATTTGATGAGAATCAATAGAGGAAACCAGATTCAAGATTATCTCATTGAATTATTTGTGAATGAAATTGTTGTTATACCTATTTGATTTGTGTTTTAATGATGAGTGAATGATTGTGATTGTGAACTCGAACTATGAATGTATGTAGTGGTGTAGATTATTCTATGGATTGCATCATGTTGTGGTTTTGATTAGTTGAAGAAACACTCATTATTGATATGCATGTCTAGATATTAAGAAGTTTTGTTCATGTTCTTCTGTTTCAAAGCTCTGATCTATCTTTTTATCTTTATTTAAACCCCCCCAACTTAGGTTAGTTGACCTAATGTAGTTTTGTTCCTTATTACCAACAAAGGCCCCTTTGCATATTATAGTTACATTGACCATTGAGCAATATCAACATAGTTGAGAACCAACTACCAGGACCTTGGGAGTTAGATTACTATTTTGTTTTTCTCTTTCAGGAGAAATGGGATAGTGATATTTTGTTTAATGTTGTTGTGTTGTTTTAAGCATCAACAGGCTGATCTTGCCAAACTCCAAGGGAATAGTTGCATTAGGTAAGTTTCATCGTATTTGACCTCCATGCAATGTACTTGGAACTCCCTAATGTGATCTTCAAGGTTTCCTATCTCACGATACTTGTCAAATTTTGGGATCTCGAATCCCTTTGTGAATGGTTTCATGATAGTGCTCTAGTGAAATAGATAGGGGAAAAAGTTCTTTTGTGGCTTTGTGGTTTTTCCTAATTGAAGATCGAGCACTTTTTGTGAAAGAAATTTGATTTGTGTTGATACATTGTCTTGAGGATTAGGGGGTGGGATGAAGGTGTTCTGTGGTGGTTCAAATGTTGGAGGGATGGGTTGATTGGTTGGTGTGTTGGTGGATGGTGTTTTCACATTTTACTAGGCCAAGTACGCCTATAATTGTTGATGTACCAACAATGCTTGTTGTTGGTCCTATTGTTGTTGCACTAATTATGCATGTTGTTGAGCTTGTTGTTGGGATACTAGTTGGGCTACCTCTTGCTGCTCTTGATATTGTTGCAAGGCTTGCTGGTATGCTTGCTATTGTGCAAGGTATTGTGCTTGCACTTGTTGGGCTACTTGGGTGGCTTGTGCGGCTTGAGCAGCTTGAGCAGATTGAGTGGCTTGAGTGGCTTGTTGGGCTTGTTGTTGTTGCAAAAATGCTTGGGCTTGCGCCTGGGTGACTTGTTGTGCTTGTCGAGCTTCTATTGCTTGTTGTGTGGCTTATGCTGCTTGGGAAGCCTGAGCAGCTTCTGCTACTTGTTGAGCAGTTTGCATTTGTTGCGCAGCTTGGTATTGCTAGAGTTCCTTTCGCTAGGCTTCGTGAGCTTGTAGTGCTATGCTATACTGGCTTTTCGTATTTTGATTTGGTGGTGGTGGTAGTGGATTTGGGATGTTAGATGTCATGGTGAGTGGTTGAGATGTGTTTTGAGTGATTGCAGTGGTTGGTGTGATAGAGGTGTTGGGTCCTTAACAGACAGTTTTTTGGGGTGTTGGGATTGATTTCGTTGCCTAGATGGATACCACTTGTTGTTGTGATATTGATTGTATATTCAGAGGATTACATGCAACAATTTGATTGGTGTTTGACAAATTACCTTGGATTGATTGATTTGTGTTAGGTAAAGGGGGAGCCCTGTTGATGGTGTTTTCTGCACAACAACAACTCAGACATAATGCAATATTCTATCTCTCTTGAAAGGTAATTTTCAACAACAAGTTACTAAAAATCACCCCAAGGCCTCTCGGGTGTCAAGTCTTGACAATGCATAAACAACTCAGATAATATGTGAAAATGATGGTAATCACAATCGGACCTTACTACAAGCAAACTATATCTTTCCAATTTCTCTAATTTTGCAATATTATGATCTTAAATCCTAAATCTAACCAAATAATAAAGAAACTACAAAAGATGAAGGTGAAAGAGATATAATGAAATCTAAACTATTTCTAAGATGAACAATGCAAATGATGAATACCTGGAATGGACCAATCTCAAGTAACCAATTCCTGCTTAACCCACAATGTAAAATAACAAGAAAGGTGCAATCTTCTAGGGTATACAGATTTTCAAATCATAGACATTCATCCACAATCGAACTAAGCCCAAATAGATGTATGGTCCAGGTTGACTTCACCAGTCTACTACAATCAGATAGTTACTGGGAGTATAGAATAGAGATTACTACAAACATTCCAAGCATGAAACCATGAACATTATTCACCAAACTAATTTAGTTCTAAATTTAACATCAAATCTTATATCTTCAAGCAATTTCAAAAGATGGAACAACAAGAACCATGCGAGATAAACCAACACAAAAGAATTCACCAGAATAACCACAATGCCTTCAATTGTATTAGATCACCAAAATATAGCAACAATTCCACTCTTCTGTGTTACAACATTTGCTCCAAAGAACTAACTACTATCTCTACTACAAAATGCTCTAGCTCTTTCTTAGTCTAGCTTGTCTAATTCTCTATTATCTATCTAACTCTTACAAATGAGGCAAGAATTCCAATTTAAAGAGAACCCTCAAAACATGTTGGCCCAACTAGACATTTACAAAAATAAAATAGCCAAAACAAGTCGGCCCTAGGAAATTCAAAATAAGGCACACATTAAATGTTGATACATCATCAAGGTTGGCCAAAACAAATTCCTCAATGCAACCCAGATTAATACATGCCCTATAATAATAGGGAAGCATAAATCACGAAGTGGCATGACATTAATTACCGCCTCCCTTATCTTTGTTCTGATCCAGCAATTCATGAACTTTCAAAAATACCTTATCTAACTCAGCAACAGGTGGCAAGGGTAGGATTTTGAGCTGACATTCAATTGATTTAATCTCTTCCCCTTACTGCCTAACCGTTGTATCCCAATCATCCTTACATGCCAAGTATTTATCCATCACAGCCATATAAGTAGCCACATCATCCAATTGGTGCCCTATCATAGAGTTTTCAATATCAGGGGCATAAACATCATGCCACCATTCCCTCAACTGTTCCAGACTCAAGTACCTAGGGGCGATCTTCCTCCTGCCAGTCATTATCTCAAAAAAGGCGATGCATCCATCATGAACACTAGTTAAGTTACCATCTATTTGCTTCCTTTGTTTGTAGATCTTCTTGAGGGTTTTGTGTCGGATTTGCAGGGCTTCAAACCACTCCCAAGGCTCATTAACCCTAGATGAAGAAAGAATTCCATCAACGACCAACTGATCCTTATTATACTCCATGATTATTTTGGTTTTCTACAATAAGAGATCAGTGTCCTCCTTATCCTGAGGTAAAACATAATCTAACAACTCCTTAGCCCTTACTGCATCCTTTCCAGTTGAAAGGATCTCCTTTATCGCATCATCTCCCTTAGTCTGTACTTCCTGCAACCAATTCATTGTAAGCTAGAGTAGAGGTTTTCATCTTTTCTATTTCAGAGATGGTCTCCTTCGGTAAGAAACTAGTAGTAGAAAAAGAGGATGGTGAAAAGATTGCAAGGGCTTCATCAAGTCTTCCAGACATTTCCAAAGCCTTTCATTCTCCTTCTTAAGTTCACACTTAGATTGTGTTTCCTTCCTCAATCTCTCAATGATCACTGAACTGGACCCCTCATATTCTTCAATATCTTGCTCCATAGAAGTGGGCCCAAGATTGATGGTCTGTACATCATAATCTTTCCCGGTGACCTCATCTTTACTTTTACTAGCAGCAGGGGTAGCATTATGAATGACCCTATTAGTAGCTTCATCCCTCTCAATTTTTGAAACCACCTTGGCTACCTTCTTCTTCCTACCCTTTCTAATCTTGGCCAACATTTCATCCCAGTTGAGAGGAGTGTCCTCAACAATGACCTCTTTACTTCTGATCTCTTTATCTAGCCAATCTGGAACAGCAGGATCCACCCAGATTTCATCTTTCTTGACCTCTTCATGCTGATCCAACGTCTCATCCCTTTCCTTTTCAGGAGATTGACCACCTTTTTTTTCCAACTCTGGCTCCTCTTCTTGCAGGGGTGATGGAGTCTTAACAAGAACATCCTCCTTCTCAGGGGATCTATTATCTTTTCTATTTGTAGGAGAATCCTCATATTATACCATGGAGAAGGATGCACTTCCACATCTCCTACCTCTAACTCAGCAGTTATGCCATAAAGTTCCCCATCCTTAAATGGTTCTACTTCTTCACTAGTCTCATGCCTTTCATGGGTCATCTGCTCAAGTACACCCAATGGAGGAGAAGTATCTTTCTGTTGCTCTACAATGGATGCCATTGGAAAGGGATCTACCTTTTGCATAGTTTCCTTGGGAGATGGAGTTCTTGACTTTCTTGAATAAACCTGGGTTTTCTCTCCTGAGCTCTCCACATCAACAACATGAGGATCCACCTTATATTTAGAAGTTTCCTGATCCTTTCCCTTAGCAGCCCTGGTTGTCCTAGTCCTTTTTGGCTCTAGAGGAATGTCTTTTTTCTCTACTTTCTCAAGTTCCTCCTCTTCGGTGGACTAACCTATTTTCACAGTATGACTCCTCTTCTTTCCCCTAGGTTTTCTTTTCTTTTCAGGCTCACCCTCCTTAGGGCCTCTGATTTTAATCTTAAAAGGTGAGCCTACCTTAGTTTTGCTTGAAGAATCATCCTCACCTGACTCTTCTGAGGTAGAATGAGCATTCAAATTTCCCATCAAATTAAAGGTACAAGGTACCTTTTCACTCTCCAACTCCCATACTTTATGTTTCAACCATGACTTGGTGGATTTCATAATAGGAGCCATCAATTCCTCCAGTTCAGTTATTTCTCCTTTTGACCGTTTTATCTCTCCAATGGATATGTCCTTGATAGATTCAAATGCATGATCCTGGACTAAATTTTTGTCATCCTCCAACTGATCAGGGATCAACTTAACATTGTACATTCTGATTAAATCAACTGGAAGCCTAGAATACCTTTTCTTTCTCACCTCAAAGTCATGCTTGTTGTTTTCCCAATAGTCCTCTAGATCATCTGTGTGGTGATATTCTTTAGTAGCCTTCTTCTGTGCTTCACCAGTGATGTCAAAGCCTGCCCTTTTAGAATGGAAAGAGAAACCAAAAGTACTCAAATCCTCCCCTGATGCATGAGCCGATTGGATTGAAGGGAAAACCTCACCTATACCAATTTTCAAGAGAAAATCCCCACCAAACCCTGTCTTGTGCTTTTCTCTTTTAACAACAACATCGAAGTCACAAATCTGTCGGGTAACCTCCAAAAGTATGATATGGTCAGTAGGATATCTAGGAAATCTGTATGGAGGAGTTGGACATCCATCAATTCAGATATAGGAGAAGGTGGGGAATTGTATAAACCAGGCTCCATATCTTTTAATTAGTTCTTTGGTTGCATCAGAAATTCTTACATGCACTGCATTTTGAAGCAACCTAGTAATATGCATAGTGAATGCACATTTTCTCTTCTATAATTTAGATTCCCTAGGTGCAGCTCGAGGTACACCTCATAGATGACATCTTGCCCAAATGTTCCTTTTGGATTCAATCCCCTGTATGGATAAAATCTGGCAAGTACATATACCACATAAGATGCCATGGTGAATTTCTTTGTTTCTAGCACATCTCTCATCTACTTGTCAATCATTACACTAATAATCCATACCCAATGGTAATTGATGCCTTACTAAATCTTGTTAATAACATGCACCATCCAATTCATGAATGCCTTAGCACTCTTCAAGCCCACCACCCTGCTCAACAGTGTGATTGCATCATATATATCTTGTTAGAACTTGACCCTATGTAGCTGCTTAGGCAGCTTGGAAAAATGAGATTTTGGCTTTTCAAGCTAGGAATTGATCATCTGCTGGGCTTTGGTAGGTTCATCCTCATAATAAGTCCTGGATAAGTCCATGTCCAAGGCACACACACATGACAAGTCTGGCATATCAAATTCCTAGGCAATGGAAATTGGATTAAAGTTTGCCAATACTCTCCCTTCAGTGCTAACAATCCTCTGCATATCAAATTCATAGTGTCGGGCACACTCTAATATCAATTCATAGCATTGTATTGCAGGAGGAAATCTTGCCACATGAGCTAGTCCGGAATTCACCACTCCCTTGGTCAGGGCTGATAAATCCCTCTGAGCTAACCTTTCCTTGAATTCCTCATATCTCCAAACTCCTACATTGGTATCTGAGACTCCTAACCAAACTAAAGCCAACTTGCTATCTGGAAACTGATTCATCACATCCAATCTTATCTTTTATGTGTCTGTAACTGAGGATCCCTCTGTATCTCCCTTGGCCTTTCCTACCGTTGCCTTGCTCAATTCAGCTTGCATTCATAAAAGAGCCTCATAAAAATCCAATTATGATCCATATTTCAATCAAAGGTTAGCCTTGAAACCACATGGAATCATTAAGATAAAACATCAATCATTAATTCTTGAAAATCTGGGAAAATGCAGTAATTTGGGAAAATGAAGTAATCCGAGAAAATCCAGTCGGGGCAGAATTTCGGAGAAATCTGACCCAGACGGACTCCTACTGTCAAGACACCATTTCATCAAATAAATCATCATTATGGACACAAGATATGTATAATTATGATGAGATTCATCCATTTATCAACAAGAAATCATCATCCAACATTTAATTCATTACTCTAATTCTGAAAATCAAAATCAAGTGGAACCAGGCAAAAAACTAGAAAAATCTGGGTAGTTCCAATTTTCGCGGGCAGCCTGAAATTCTTTGAACTCATCATACTTTAGAGAAATGGCAAATTCTGGGAAAATCCGGGTGCATGAAAATTTTGCGGACACCTCGGAAACCCAACGATCGTTTGACGCGCAAACCATTAATCGAATTATCGTACAAACCCCACTACCTAAATTTGAAGGACATAAACTCAACCCTAATAAGCCAAATTTCAACCGCACTTGAATTTAAATTCCCAAAAAACCTTCAAATGGCGGATCCCTGCAACGAAATAATGATGCCCTAAATTTAATAGCCAAACCTCCGCCATGAGAGTTAAGGCGAGCTTGAAATTTAGACACTATCCCTCGAAGAAATGAAACTAAGGCACACCAGGGTCTTAAGTGTTGCGAACAAGGTCGATCTAGACACAAGACATGAGGATTATGATGACTTCACCAAACTTAACAACCTTGGGTAGACATACTGAAACCCTACCTTCACAAATCACACCAGATTATACACCGACAAGTCGAGGCCCTAACAAGAACACCTAGTCATAGGGGTATACCCGACATTCAACCAATAAATGAAGGGATGCACAGTGCAGGCATTAAAACCAGTGGAAAGGCTAATAAAACCCTAATTTGATAAATTTGTAACCATGAAAAAAAACAAGGGCCGACCTGAATAATCATCAACAACAACTTGAAGATTCAATCACAAGTGTAAAACGATAGGAGAAGTCAAAGAAGACTTACCATGGATCAAATTCGAATGAATCTTGAGCCCAAGAAAATCACTGTGAATTAGGGTGCCCTAGCAGCAAAAAGATCAACACAAACATGCAAGGAATCCACGCGCGAGCAAACCAAATCCAACGATCAAAGCTCAAAATGAATACACTGAAGTGCTAGAGCAAATAGCAAATGAATAATGAAATTAGGAAAAGCACTAAAAGCCCTTCAATTTTCCCACACTCGCGCTAGAGAAGACGTACCTCGAGCATTAATGGCTGACAAGACATATTGAGGGAATCTAGAAACCCGAGGTCAAAACAGAATTCGAAAAAGTCCGAGCCATCCAGACTATCCTAGTGAGCATAAATTTCATAGACGACACACCCCTCTGGGACTCCGACAAAGTTCGAGAAAATCCATGTGATCTAGAAAATCCTGGATTCAACCAGAAATCTAGATTTTCAAAAAATCTAATACCGACAGACGATGGACTAGAACCCCAGAAAATCTGGGTGAGCCGAAAAATCCTGGACCCAAGTCAAAACCTAGACCTCCATTAAAAACCAAGTTTGATTGACTCAACCTTCAGGGTAAGACCAAGGTAATCAAGACCAACATCCCGAGACCTCAATAGGACAAATCAAATAAAAACCAAAGGTCCAAGAGACATCCAAAATCAAAAAAAGAGGGTCCCTACTCCAAGTGGGGCTTGTGTGCAAAATTGCACAACAAATGGCGACTCTGCTGGGGAAATGCTCCAGAGCATTTCGATGACAAATTGGAATCAAGAACCCAGAACTTATGGTTTCAACTCATTCATCTAGTCACTACCTACGGTTAAACCAAAGAACCCACAAGCCATCCAAACTTTCCTACACCGGGGTCAAAGTGTGTGCATATGCATTCATTATCCCCCTTTAGCTGCAAAAGAAACCAAACTTGGTTTGAACAGACTACATAAAAAAATTCATACCCTAAAAGTAACCTGGATAGAGCCTCGCTGCCAGTCAGGCGTCCATTGCCCTGATGATGTTATCTCTATGATTCTCCTAAACATAGCTCTATTGCCAGCCAGGCATCCATAGTCCTGGTAGAGATATTCAGATTCCCCTAATGAGTTGAATTCAATCTTTTGATTTTTCATATTCTCTTTCTTTTTTTGATATTACTTGTCTTTTCACTTATTTCTCTCTTTTCCCTTTTTTTTATTTCAACTTGTGAACAGTGAAGTTCACACTCAGGGATGAGAACCACAGTGGCACTAGGGCAGAAAAAAAAAATTTCACCTGTGAAAACTTCATAAGGACCTCTTGCAACTTCAACCATCTTTAATATTCAATATGTGAGACCCTAATGTATTCTTGTTTGATTTGACTGAAGGACTCTTTGTCTTAGACACAAGGGTATGTGACATTAGGTAGAGAATTCATACCATGATGTTCTGGAAAGATGATTAAAGTTTGAAAAGGAAAAACTGAAAGCACTACACTTACTTTGTCACCATTGTCATACAAATGCAACAGGAGGTCCTAGAAAGAGTAAGAACCAAGAGCAAGAGCAACACAAACCAAAGAAAAACAAGCCAAAGCAAACCTACTCTAACCAAAGAAGAAACAGGAAATGAAAAGCAAAATATTCTAACAAAGCAGACAATAGAAAGCAACCTAAACTAACTATATACAAATTAGGGAGTTGAAAACAGCTCAGGATTGGATATAATGTTTCAAATACTACCCATTAACAGGTAGCAGAATATCTTTCCCCATGAGAGTCTTCAGACAGAAGGCATTATCTCCAAGTATTTCAACAATCTGATATGGACCGAGCCACAGTTTATCAAACTTCCCATGGTCCCCTTTCTGATCATGAGGTTTATCCTAGTACAACACAAGGTCAGAAATCCTAAAGGCTTTGACCCTAGCCCTTTTGTCAAACCACCTCTTGACTACCCCCTGATGTTTGGTGAAGTTCTCAAGGGCATCGTCTCTTTTCTCCTCAAGGTTAAGTAGCTTTGTCAACCTGGCCTCCCTTCTATCCCCCTCATCATAAAACCCATTAATAAATTGCAAGGTTGGAATCTTGAGTTGAATAGGGAATATTGGCTCCAAACCATATACTATGTGATAGGGAAATGTTCCGATGGATGACTTAAGCCTTGTACGATCTGCCCAAAGGGCAAAACGAAGCTGGGTGTGCCAGTATTTTGGGTTCCTCTCCAACAACTTATGAATAACCATCAATAAGTTCTTATTGGAAGATTATGCCAGGCTATTACCCTAGGGGTAGTAATTAGACACAAACTTTATAATAATTCCATGATCAAAATCCCAATTTAAAATTTTTAAAGATGTGAAAGCAGGACCATTATCACATACCACAAAAATAGGACACCCAAATTGGTTAATAATAGTAGATTCTAGAAAATCAATCACTACCTCAGATGTACATTGCCTACAAGCTAAAGCCTCAGTCCACCTTGTGAAATAATCAGTAATGGTTAGAATGTACCTGTGTCCTGTAGAAGATGGTGGGTTGATAGGTCTGATAAAATCCATGCCCCACTGAGCAAAAGGCCTTACCTCAGTAACCGGTTGAAATGGGAGTGCTGCATACCTTTCCTTCATTGCTGCAGTCTGGCAAGTGTGACAGGTCTTAACATGATGGTGAACATCTTTGAATAATGTGGGCCAATAATACCCAACCCTCAAGATCTGATTTGCAGTGGAAATAGCAGAACCATGGCCAGTGCCATACTCTTCATGAAATTCGTGCATCACCCTTTCAGCTTCTTGTTTCCCAAGACAGCTCAAATAAATTCCTTCGTGATTTATCTTGTATAGAACAACTCCCTTTAGCATGAAACTATAGCTCTTTAGTTGTAAAGCTCTTCTTTGAACAACATTAAGATGGCTTGGGGATCACTGGTTCAGCAAGTAGTAAACTATGTCATCATACCAGCCACCTGGGGAAACCTCCTCAAGATTATAATTCTGAACAGTCAGGTCAGGCTCCATTTCAACCATAGTCTAAGTAAGTCCCTGCCCCCTTACCAACTTCATGGGTTGGATTTCAATGTCATATTCTTGTAGCATTGTCACCCACTTAGCTCTACGCTCACCCAACTCATTTTGCATCAATAGTAACTTAACTACAGGATCTGAGACAATTGCATAAACCTTATTCCTAAGGATATAATGTTAGAATTTTTTCACTGCTCTGACCAGGGCATATGCCTACTTTTCCACACTCGGATATTTCAACTCAACATCTTTTAGTGGTGCACTCATAAAAGCAATAGGATGCTCATTTCCCTCATTAGACTTTTGAGTCAACATTCCCGCACATGAATGGTTCAAGGAAAATGAATAGATATAAAAGGGCTTACTATAATCGGGACTCACCAATACTGGAGCATCAACAATGGCTCTTTTGATTTCTGCAAATGCCTCCTTTGCTTCTATAGTCCATTCAACTTTAGCATCTTGCTTCAACATTGTATTCAGTGGTTTAACAATTTCGGCAAACCCAGTGATGAATTTCCTGACAAAGTTGATCTTTCCAAAGAAAGACTTCATCTTTTTTTGCTAGCAGGTGGTTGAATCTTCCGTATGGCCCCCAGTCTTTCTGGATCAATAGCAATTCCCTTTTCAGATATGACATGTCCCAGTAATTTCCCTTCTGTCACTCCAAAAATGCACTTTTTAGGATTTAGGGATATGTCAAATTCTCTACACCTTTGAAATACTTTGCGTAAATCCGAGATGTGGTCCCCCCTATTTTTGGAAAAGATAGTTAGATCATCCATATAAATAATAATGCACTTTCCTATGATATCTTTAAAGGAAATATCCATAGCCCTTTGAAATGTAGCCCCAACATTAATGAGACCAAAAGGCATCCTCCTATAAGCAAAGGATCCCCATTTAGTTGTGAAAGCAGTCTTGTGCCTGTCCTCATACTAAACCATTACTTGGTTGTACCCTGAATAACCATCCAGAAAGGACATCATCTGAGAAGCATTAACCGCTTGAAGTACCTCATCCAATGAAGGGATTGGATAATTATCCTTTTTTGATGATCTGTTTAAATTTCTGAAATCAATGAAAAGTCTAATTTCCCCATTCTTTTTTCTTACTGGGACTAGGTTCGCCACCCATGTTGAATGCCTGATAGGAAATATAATTTTGGCCAACAATAATTTCTAAACTTCTTTATGTATAACTGGTTCTAGTAAGGCATTAATTGGTCTCTGTCTCTGCTTGAAAGGCTTAGCACCTGGCTTCTGAGGTATAATATGAGTTATGATTGATGTATCGTAAGTTTTCAGGTCTTCATAACTCCAAGCTACTATATCTAGAAATCTATGCAATGCTTCAATTATTCCTTTTCTTTCCTCTGGAGTGCATACTTGGCCAATAAAAATGTTCTTAACATCATCTTCAGTTTCCATATTGTAAGTATCACACTGTCCGCTGATAGATTTATTTTTAGACTCTTGCTCCTAATCTTTGATCTTGTCTAGATCAAAAATGCATTCCAACTATACCATTCCCCTTGGAATAGTATTAGACTTCAAATTTATCACTCCTTCCAAATCTAGTTCCACTTCCTGGAGTTCTGTTTCATCAATGATTTGGGAAGCAAAAACATCTGTGTTGGTAATGAAATCTAGGATATGCTTGTCATCCTCAAATACCTGAAAGTTAGTAACATTGTCTGGAATTGATGGCGCAGGAGTCAATTCTACAGTAAACTTTTTTAAACCTGACAAAGATAGGGGCTGCAAAGTGCTTGCTGCCTAGGCCAGAGAATCTACAGTTTGATTCTTCTGTCATGGTATTAGTTGAATATTGAAGGCATCAAATCCCTCAATGAGGTCCCATGCTCTATGCCTATAATTAGTCATTCTCCTATCATGGCATGAATATTGTTTCCTTACTTGCTTTATTACCAGTTTAGAATCACTGAAAACTTGTAGAACCTTAACCTTTTTCTTGAGTGCCATAAGAAGTCCATGAATCAATGCCTCATATTCTACTACGTTATTAGTACAGTGGAATTGAAGTCTATGGGCTTCAAAGAGGGTCTTACCTTTTGGGCTAATCAATTTGAATCCAACTCCAGCTCCATGCTTGGATTTAGATCCATCAAATCTAAGGGTCCAGCATTCAGCGGTTGCATTCCTCTTCATCATATCCTTTGGGTTATTACTACTGGAGGATTCCTCAGATGACATCACTTTCCTTGCTTTATAATCTTTTGGAGGGATTTTCATGTCCATCTTGACTATCAGGGTTGGATTCATGCCTTTCTATATTCATTCTACTACTACTTGGAATAAATAGAATTCCAGCTCTGAATGGGAAGCATTATGAACTTTACACCAGTTAGGTAAGAGTAACTCCTTGAAGTTTGTCCTCTTGTCGAGGTGAACCTGGTTTTTAATACACCGCCTAATGAATTCTTGGAAACTATCTAGTAGGCTAATTTGATTATCCTCGACTTCATCCTTTTCCTTAATTAGTCCTGTCAGAATGGTAGCATTGCTGGATTCTATTTTTGTATCAATAGACATCGCATGTAGTATCAATACCTCTTCTGAATTTGACTCCTCATAAGGAGTCAATAGTATATAATTTCTCATGCCTACTTCTGATATCAGAACTTTGTTTGAAGTATTTTGATACTCCGTAATCATGTATTTCATTCTTGGTTCTCTCTCAATTATGATGTGATTTGGCACCCATTTCTAGGGAAGCCACATGTGGGAGTGGTCAGTAGATACATATCCATTTAGGGCCTTCATAAAATCTCTCCCCAGATTTAAGCCATATGCATCAAGGATATCAGCTACTTGAATATTGATAACCTGTTGGATTCTTGGGTCAGAAGCTACTTGCATGTGAATCATGTTTAACTCTCCCACTACATTTACTTCAGTTCTATCCAACTGAGTGACCTTCTTCTAGGAGTCAGCAGGTGTAATCCCTAAAGCTCTACATACTCCAAATGGCATCACATTAGTAGAAGCACCATTATCCAGTAAATAGTTATGTAAATTCTTACCAAATATACGCACAGAGATCAAGAATGGTGGGGTATCCATCTTCCCTTGAAACAAAGTTGGCTGAGTATCTACCTGGGCCACTTGAGTCTTGTCTTTCTCCTTTCCTTTATCTCCAAGGGGCAAGTTAGTCTGACCATAGGCCTAGTTTTGTGTCTTCGCAGTCTTAGAACCAGAAACCTTGTTGACACTCTCACCGGAGGGTTTATCCAAAGACACTGGATGTGCATCATAGGCACCTAGAACTGCATTCCTAACTGCTGGGAACCTTAGTAACTCGAATACTGAAAGATTTACCTTTAATTTCTTGAACTCCTCAACAACATACAAAGCCATTTTCTCCTCACTTAAATTAGTGGGGACGCCCATGAGAGATTCCTTTGCCTTATCTTTACCTTCCTGAACAATTTTTTTCTTCTATGGGTCAGTTTGAGGTTGTATTTCCTTTGAAAAGTACTGCTTGGAAACATGTGGAAAATATGGATTATTACTAGCACTTGGGTCTGGAGGGATATTAAAATTATTAGGAGGAATAGAGGTGGTGAAAGGGCCCCCAGCTTGTGGGCGTCTATGGGGCATGTCTCTTAAATCATATCCTTTACTCTGCCTCTGGAACATCTGCACTTCTTCAACATAGGCCTCTTCATTATCCAAGGGGCCATTGTCATTCGTTGCCTCCTCATTGAACAACTGAGCCACCTCATCTCCATTGCAAATTTGGTCTGCTTTATCCTCCTGGGAGTTGGATTCTACTTCTGGAAAATTCTCTTCACCTGCTGGAAAAGGGGCATGATTTAGTACCAAAACAGGAGAGTCATAGGGGATGGAGGGAACAATTTCCTGACCATTTTCATTATTTTCCACTTCATACTAGAAAATAGAGGCTACAGTTTGGAATTCTGGACATTCTAACTCAGAATGCTAGCTTGTCTTATGGAGCCTACACCACCCTGATAGGGTAGCTTCAGTCAGATATACACCACTGGGAGGCTTGTCTTGACTAACTAGCTAATTAGCAGATTGGTTGAGAGGTTGATTGACTGGTTGATCCAATGGGGTGGGGACTCCTCCATTATTAGGCCCTGTATTCCACATCCTGTTCTGTCCCTGTGACTACCTCCTATCAAATCCTGGCCCACTACCTTGTCCTCTATCAAAATTTTGTCTCCTATCATTGTTATAACCCCCTATCATTATTGAATCCTCTCTCATTGTTGTAACCTCTATCTTGATTATATCCTCTATCATTGTTGTATCCCCTTTCATTACGCTGTCCTCTATCAAAATTTTGCCCCTATGGATGTTCTTGGTTCTGATTGGATTGCAGATTTCTCTGGGCAGCTTGTAATTGGTTGTTTTGATTCCTTAGGTAAGTCACCTCTAGGTTTAACTTCTTTATTTACTTAGCCATTTCATCAACCCTATCTTTATTTAGATCTCCACAAGGGATCTGGCTTGAATTACTCAGAGGAGGAACAAACATTGTAGCAAATCCCATGGACTGATGCAACACTCCAGAATGTTGCAGGTAAGTAGGGAAACCAGTTGGCTACTGCTGATACAAGGGCTGGTTAACTTGCTGTTGTGGGAAGTTCATTATAGGAGAGACTTGGCTCATGGGAGGACTAGGATGTGGCACCAAAGGCAGTTGAGGTATTGAATTCATGATCGGCATATGATTGGTGAGTGCTTGATTCACTACCTGAACCTGATTTTTCTGTGCAACTAGTCCTAAAGAAGGCAATGGTCCAGCCAAATATTGCCTTAAATCTGTGCTAAGCTTGATTGCTTCTATATAAGCATCAACTAGGCGGGCTGGAGGGTTAGGTCTCCATTTTAGAAAGGTTGTCGTAAGGTTGTCCAATGCTTCATAATAGACTCCCAGGGCTATAGCATCATCCAAGACATAAGGGTCTTGAAGTCTAGTATAAGCACGGTGGAACCTATTATTGAAGCTGGATATGGGTTCATTAACCTCCCTCTTGACTCTAGTGAATTGCAGATACAATTCATTGGCACTAATAGGTATTTTGAACTTATGTAAAAAGGCAGTTTCAAAATCATTCTAGTTAAGAATTGAACCAGATGGGAGGTGACTGTACCAGTAAAAATCCTCCTCTCCCAATGAATAAGGGAATAACCTACAGGCGACATCCTCATGAGCGATTCCTCTGTCTTTGAGACAGGTTTGAAAGATCTTGATATGCTCTTCTGCGGTCTTGTTTGGGTCATTAACATGAAATTTTGAACAAAAATGCTCAGGGTTCTTGGGCATAACATTGTAAGCATTGAAAAACAAGGGAGATAGATTATTAGTGAGGAAAGCCATTGGTAGGAGTGGTGGTGGTTGTGGTTGATTAATGATAGGTTGGGATTGTTGAACAAGAACTGCCTCAGGGATGGGTATGGCTTCAACTTCTGGAAGTGAAGATGCGGATGATACTGGTGAAGGGATGGGTGATGATGATTCTCCCCTTTCTTGAGTCCTCCTTGACCTAGTGGGGAACTGTAATTCCTGTAAATCCTCCTCTCCTGGGGTAGATCTGGTACTTCTTTTATATCTCTCAGGAGAGATGGTGTTTAAGAAATGATCCAGCGAGCTCATTCAGGCCCTCCTTCTAGCGCCAATCTGTTGATGGTGTTTTCTGCACAAAAACAACTCAGACATAATGCAATATTCTATCTCTCTTGAAAGGTAATTTTCAACAACAAGTTACTAAAAATCACCCCAGGGTCTCTCGGGTGTTAGGTCTTGACAATGCATAAACAACTCAGATAATATGTGAAAATGCTGGTAATCACAATCGGACCTTACTACAAGCAAACAGTATCTTTCCAATTTCCCTAATTTTGCAATATTATGATCTTAAATCCTAAATCTAACCAAATAATAAAGAAACAACAAAAGATCAAGGTGAAAGAGATATAATGAAATCTAAACTATTTCTAAGATGAACAATGCAAATGATGAATACCTGGAACAAACCAATCTCAAGTAACCAATTCCTGCTTAACCCACAATGCAATATCACAAGAAAGGTGCAATCTTCTAAGGTATACAAATTTTCAAATCATAGACATTCATCCACAATCGAACTAAGCCCAAATAGATGTATGGTCCAAGTTGACTTCACCAGTCTACTACAATCAGATAGTTACTGGGAGTATAGACTAGAGATTACTACAAACATTCCAAGCATGAAACCATGAACATTATTCACCAAACTAATTTAGTTCTAAATTTAACATCAAATCTTATATCTTCAAGCAATTTCAAAAAATGGAACAACAGGAACCATGCTAGATAAACCAACACAAAAGAATTCACCAGAATAACCACAATGCCTTCAATTGTATTAGATCACCAAAATATAGCAACAATTCCACTCTTCTATGTTACAACATTTACTCCAAAGAACTAACTACTATCTCTACTACCGAATGCTCTAGCTCTTTCTTAGTCTAGCTTGTCTAATTCTCTATTATCTGTCTAACTCTTACAAATGAGGCAAGAATGCCAATTTAAAGAGAACCCTCAAAACATGTCGGCCCAGCCAGACATTTACAAAACTAAAATAGCCAAAACAAGTCAGCCCTAGGAAATTCAAAATAAGGCACACATTAAATGCTGATACATCATCAAGGTTGGCCAAAACACATTCCTCAATGCAACCCAGATTAATACATGCCCTATAATAATAGGGAAGCACAAATCACAAAGTGGCATGACATTAATTATCGCCTCCCTTATCTTTGTTCTGATCCAACAATTCATGAACTTTCAAAAATACCTTATCTAACTCAACAACAGGTGGCAAGGGTAGGGTTTTGAGCTGACATTCAATTGATTTAATCTCTTCCCTTGACTTCCTAACCATTGTATCCCAATCACCCATACATGCCAAGTATTTATCCATCATAGCGAGATAAGTAGCCACATCATCCAATTGGTGCCCTGTCATAGAGTTTTCAATATCAGGGCCATAAACATCATGCCACCATTTCCTTAATTGTTCTAGACTCAAGTACCTAGGGGCGATTTTCCTCCTGCTAGTCATTATCTCAAAAAAGGTGATGCATCCATCATGAACACTAGTTAAGTTACCATCTATTTTCTTCCTTTGTTTGTAGATCTTCTTGAGGGTTTTTTGTCAGATTTGTAGGGCTTCAAACCACTCCCAAGGCTCATTAACCCTAGATGAAGAAAGAATTCCATCAATGACCAACTGATCCTTATTATACTCCATGATTGTTTTGGTTTTCTACAATAAGAGATCAGTGTCCTCCTTATCTTGAGATAAAACATAATCTAACAACTCTTTAGCCCTTACTACATCCTTTCCAGTTGAAAGGATCTCCTTTATTGCATCATCTCCCTTAGTCTGTACTTCCGGCAACCAATTCATTATAGCCAGAGTAGAGTTTTTAATCTTTGCTATTTCAGAGGTGGTCTCCTTCGGTAAGAAACCAGCAGTAGCAAAAGAGGATGGGTGAAAAGATTACAAGGACTTCATCAAGTCTTCCAGACATTTCCTAAGCCTTGCATTCTCTTTCTTAAGTTCATTCTTAGACTGTGTTTCCTTCCTCAATCTCTTAATGATCACTGCACTGGACCCCTCATATTCTTCAATATGTTTCTCCATAGAAGTGGGCCCAAGATTGATGGTCTGTACATCATAATCTTTCCCAGTGACCTCATCTTTACTTTTACCAACAACAGGGGTAGAAATATGAATGACCCTATTACTAGCTTCATCCCTCTCGATTTTGGAAACCACCTTGGATATCTTCTTCTTCCTACCCTTTCCAATCTTAGCCAACATTTCATCCCAGTTGAGAGGAGTGTCCTCAAGAATGACCTGTTTCCTTCTGATCTCTTTATCTAGCCAATCTGGAACAGCAGGATCCACCTGTATTTCATCTTTCTCCACCTCTTCATGCCAATCCAATGTCTCATCCCTTTCCTTTTTAGGAGATTGACCACCTTTGTTTTCAAACTCTGGCTTGTCTTCTTGCAGGGGTGATGGAGTCTTAACAAGAACATCCTCCTTCTTAGGGGATGTATTATCTTTGCTATTTGTAGGACAATCCTCATATTGTACCAATGGAGAAGGATGCACTTCCACATGTCCTACCTCTACCTCAGTAGCTGTGCCTTAAAGTTCCCCATCTTAAATGGTTCTACTTCTTCACTAGTCTCATGCCTTTCATGGGTCATCTGCTCAAGTACACCCAATGGAGGAGAAGTATCTTTTTGTTGCTCTATAGTGGATGCCATTGGAAGGGGATCTGTCTTTTGCATAGTCTCCTTGGGAGATGGAGTTCTTGACTTTCTTGAATAAACCCAAATTCTCTGTCCTCAGCTCTCCACATCAACAACATGAGGATCCACCTTATCTTTAGAAGTTTCCTGATCCTTCCTCTTAGAAGCCCTAGTTGTCCTAGTCCTTTTTGGCTCTAGAGGAATGTCGTCTTTCTCTGCTTTCTCAAGTTCCTCTTCTTCGGTGGGCTTACCTATTTTCATAGTATGACTCCTCTTCTTTCCCCTAGGTTTTCTTTTCTTTTCAGGCTCACCCTCCTTAGGGCCTCTGATTTTAATCTTAAAAGGTGAGCCTACCTTAGTTTTTCTTGAAGAATCATCCTCACCTGACTCTTCTGAGGTAGAATGAGCATTCAAATTTCCCATCAAATTAAAGGAACAAGGTACCTTTTCACTCTCCAACTCCCATACTTTATGTTTCAACCATGACTTGGTGGATTTCATAATAGGAGCCATCAATTCCTCCAGTTCAGTTATTTCTCCTTCTGACCAGTTTATCTCTCCAATGGATATGTCCTTGACAGATTCAAATGCATGATCTTGGACTAAATTTACATCATCCTCCAACTGATCAGGGATCAACTTAACATTGTACATTCTGATTACATCAACTGGAAGCCTAGAATACCTTTTCTTTCTCACCTCAAAGTCATCCTTGTTGTTCGCCCAGTAGTCCTCTAAATCATCTGTGTGGTGATATTCTTTAGTAGCCTTCTTTTGTGCTTCACTAGTGATGTCAAAGCCTGCCCTTTTAGAATGGAAAGAGAAACCGAAAGTACTCAACTCCTCCCCTGATGCATGAGCCGATTGGATTGAAGGGAAAACCTCACCTATACCAGATTTCAAGGGAAAATCTCCACCAAACCCCGTCTTGTGCTTTTCTCTTTTAACAACAACATCGAAGTCACAAATCTGTCAGGTAACCTCCAAAAGTATGATATGGTCAGTAGGATATCTAGGCAATCTATATGGAGCAGTTAGATATCCATCAATTCAGATATAGGAGAAGGTGGGGAATTGTATAAATCGGGCTCCATATCTTTTAATCAATTCTTTGGCTCCATCAGAAATTCTTACATGCTCTGCATTCTGAAGCAACCTAGTAATATGCATAGTGAATGCATCATTTGCTCTTCTATAATTCAGATTCCCTAGGTGCAACTCGGGGTACATGTCATAGATGACATCTTTCCCAAATGTTCCTTTTGGATTCAATCTCCTATATGGATAAAATTTGGCAAGTACATATACCACATAAGATGCCATGGTGATTTTCTTTGTCTCTAGCACATCTCTCATCTGCTTGTCAATCATTGCACTGATAATCCCTGCCCAATGGTAATTGATGCCTTGCTCAATCTTGTTAATAACATGCACCATCCAATTCTCCAATGCCCCAACACTCTTCAAGCCCACCACCTTGCTCAACAATGTGATTGCATCATATATATCTTGTCAGAACTTGACCCCGTGTAGCTGCTTAGGCAGCTTGGAAAAATGAGATTTTGGCTTTTCAAGCCAAGAATTGATCATCTACTAGGCTTTGGTAGGTTCATCCTCATAATAAGTCATGTCTAAGTCCATGTCCAAGGCACACACACATGGCAAGTCTGGCATATCAAATGCCTGGGCAATGGAAACTGGATTAAAGTTTTCCAATACTCTCCCTTCAGTGCTAATAATCCTTTGTGTATCAAAGTCATAGTGTCGGGCACACTCTAATATCAATTTATAGCATTGAATTGTAGGAGGAAATCCTACCACATGAGCTAGTCCAGAATTCACCACTCCCTTGGTCAGGGCTGATAAATCCCTCTGAGCTAACCTTTCCTTGAATTCCTCATATCTCCAAGCTCCCACATTGGTATTCAAGACTTCTAACCAAATTGAAGCCAACTTGCTATCCGGCAACTGATTCTTCACATCCAACCTTATCTTTTTTGCCTCTGTAACTTAGGATCCCTCTGTATCTCCCTTGGCCTTTCTTGTCGTTTCCTTGCTCGTTTTAGCCTGCATTCATAAAAGAGCCTCATAAAAATCCAATTATGATCCATATTTCAATCAAAGGTTAGCCTTGAAACCACATGGAATCATTAAGATAAAACATCAATCATCAATTCTTTAAAATCCAGGAAAATGTAGTAATCCGGGAAAATTAAATAATCCAGGAAAATCCAATCAGGGCAGAATTTTAGAGAAATCCGACCCAAACGGACTCCTGCTGTCAAGACACCATTTCGTCAAATAAATCATCATTACGGACACAAGAGATGTATAATTATGATGAGATTCATCCATTTATCAACAAGAAATCATCATCCAACATTTAATTCATTACTTCAATTCCAAAAATCAAAATCAAGTGGAACCAGGTAGAAAACCATAAAAATCCGGGTAGTTCAGATTTCTGCGGGCAGCCAAAAATTCTGGGAACTCATCATACTTCGGAGAAATGGAAAATTCTGGGAAAATCCAGGTGCACGAAAATTCCGTGGAAACCTCAAAAACCCGACAATCGTTCAATGTGCAGACCATTAATCGAATTATCATACAAACCCCACTACCTGAATCTGAAGGACATAAACTCAACCCCAATAAGCCAAATTTCAACTGCACTTGCATTTAAATTCCCAAAAAACCCTCACATGGCAGATCGCTGCAATGAAATAATGATGCCCTAAATTTAACAGCCAAACCTCTACCATGAGAGTTAAGGCGAGCTCGAAATTCAGACACTGTCCCTCGAAGCGATGAAAATAAGGCACACTAGGGTGTCAAGTGTTGCGAACAAGGTCGAGCTAGACACGAGACATAAGGATTATGACAACTTCACCAAACTTAACAACCTTGGGCAGACATACCAAAACCCTGCCTTCATAAATCACACCAGATTACACGCCGACAAGTTGAGGCCCTAACAAGAACACCTAGTCATAGAGGTATACTCGACATTCAACCAATAACTGAAGGTTTGCATAGTGCAGGCATTAAAACCCCCAGAAAGGTGAATCAAACCCTAATTCAATAAATTCGTAACCATGAAAACAAACAAGGGCCGACCTGAATAATCATCAACAACAACTTGAAGATTCAATCGCAAGCACAAAATGATAGAAGTCAAAGATGACTTACCATGGATCAAATCTGAATGAATCTTGAGCCCAAGAAAATCACTGCGAATCAGTGTGCCCTAGTGGCAAAAATATCAACACAAACACCCAAGGAATCCACACGCGAGCAAACCAAATCCAACGATCAAAGCTCAAAATGAACACACTAAAGCGCTACAGAAAATAGTAAATGAATAATGAAATCAGGAAAAGCACTAAAAGCCCTTAAATTTTCCCACACTCATGCCAGAGAAGACGTACCTCAAGCATTAATGGCTGACAAGACATATTGAGGGAATCCAGAAACTCGAGGTCAAAATGGAATTCTAGAAAAGTCTGAGACATCTGGACTATCTTGGTGAGCATAAATTTCGCGGACGACACACCCCTCTGGGACTCCTACGAAGTTAGGGAAAATCTGTGTGATTTGGAAAATCTCGGATTCAACCAGAAATCTAGATTTTTAGAAAATCTAATATCGACAAACGATGGACCAGAACCCGGGAAAATCTGGGTGAGCCAGAAAATCCCAGACCCGAGTCAAAACCCAGACCTCCATTAAAAACCAAGTTTGATTGACTCAACTTTCAGGGTAAGACCAAGGTAAGCAAGACCAACATCTTGAGACCTCGAAAGGACAAATCCAATAAAAACCAAAGGTCCAAGAGACATCCGAAATTAGAAAAAGAGGGTCCCTACTCCAAGTGGGGAGTGTGTTGAAAATTGCACAACAAGCCCTAATCCAAGAAATGATGTTGATGTTGGTAGTGGAGGAAATGGTGGCAGAGGTGGCGGTGGTAGTGATGAAATCAATGGAAGGCTTTCTGGAGTAGATGAAGCAGAGGCCCCAAAAATTCCACTTGGTTCAAATAGGCTTGCTTGTACCAATGGAAGCGAAACTTTGGCGTCAAGAGAATATTTTGGTGTTGCATGGAAAGGTGTTGTTGGAATGTTGCGTGGAATGTTGTTGTCAAGAGCATAGTGCTCACATCAAAATCAAAAGGAAGTTTAGCTCCTTTTATCAATTCAAGCACGTATTGGGAAGGGTTTAGTTTTATCATGGTCTTGAAAAGTCTGTGGTTGTCGAGGTTTTGAAGCATTTCAGTGATCTCATCTTGGGTCAACCCCGAGTTGGTGATGTCTTCCACTTGCCCTTCCTCTTGAGGATCTTGTGTTATAAGAGAAAGATCGAGTAGTGGGTTTCTAGGTCCAACAGGATTAATCTTGATTGCAATTTGACTTAGGTTGCTCAAAGTTGATGTTTCTTTGTCATTTTCTATGTTCTTCTTGTGTTGTGATCTCATTTGAACCATAAAATAGGGATCAATTTTCAAGAATGTGGGAGATGAATCTCTAATTCTTTAGATTGGTCTAAATTTTAGGAACAAAAAGAGAATCTCTAGGATGATTAAGGATCAACGGTGTGATAGTGAAATGTGTGGAAGATGGATGATATGGATGTTTAAACTCTTAGAATATCTTGAGGGGGATGCTATACTTTTGGGACTTTTTGGATTCTTGGATTCTTGGATTTTGTTTTGATTTTGATTTCGGATTCTTGTATTCTTGGATTCTTGGATTTTGAACTTGAACTTGATTTGGTTTTGAATTGTTTTGATTTTTGGAATTAGATAATGAACAAAGAGATCACAAGATGTTGGATGCTATCTATGGGATAGAATTGCTCACAAGATGATAATTTGACTAAGTGTAGGGAGAAGGATGCATCTACCCACACCTAACCAAACAAGATGATTTGATAATAATTCAACTAAGCATATGGAGAAGGATACATCTACACATATCTAGCCAAAAAAATGTTTTGATGTTTGATTCATGGATTTTGATTCATGGATTTGTCAAAAAGTATAGAAAAAAGGATGGTTTCAAGATTTTCAAGAGTTGTTGGTGACATGATTTTGATTTATGTTTGAAAGATGGATGAAGATTTTGATTTGATCCTATGTGTACCTAAAAGGACTCTTGTTTACAAGACCTCATTGTTGAAGAACATGCAATACTTCCTATGTGAGATACTCAAACCTTTGAAAGAGACTTGGATTTTGACAATAGTAAAATGAGTAAAAATTTGGATTGTTCCTTGATGCACATTTGTAAAATTTGAATGCCAATCTTTATCTAAATTCGTAAAGCATAGACAACCTTTTCTTGCAAGCCTTTTGACTAATATCTTTGTGCTTTGGCTTCCAAATTTTGATCTTTCAGGAAATCATTTGGAAGAGCACTTTTGTGGCGTTCGATTGTTTCTTAGATTTTCTTAGTGACTTCTTTTTACCACAAATAATTCTTGATTAGGTTTTCAAACTAGATGTCTAATGTCTAAATTTCTTCTCATCCCATAAATTCCATTATGTGGAAATCAAGGAAATTAAGGAAAAAGTTCTCTATTGTTGACTTTAGTGAGAAAATGGAAATATAGATTCAAATGTTTAGAAACCTCTAAGGATAGAATCCCTAGAGCAAGAAATAACACTCAAATTTTGTCAAAGGTATTTGTTCCTCTAAAGGGTTTGAAATTTGATGGTCATGTTGAATGTTTGTTTTCCCAATGTTTACGATCAAGCAAAGTGTTTTTGATTCCAAGAACCTGCAAAACCCTATGGATATGAAAGATAATATTTGTTGAGATCCCACTTGGATAAATCTAGCTACGCCTACTCTTAGCGGATGATTAGATGTTGACCACATAGGCTCCCCCTTATAGTGCACTCACTTCTTGGGTCAACCAAGCATCAGTACCATGAAACTCCCATGGCATACTTCTCATCTCGACTAAGAGCAGTAAAAATGTGGGATGGCTTCAGAATGACCATTCTTGCACCAACAAATAGATTAAGGATTTTGAACTTTCTAAAAAAAGGTTCTAGTAGGGGAATTATGTTCATGGGGGATCATCCATGCGGTGAGAGATCATTTCTTCCCTTCTCATCCAAACAATCCTCATGATACTTGCCTTTCCTCAAGTACCCAGAATTATATACTAGTTGGAAGTCATTTGGCTTTAGCGTGTTCTCGGTTGGGTCGTTTGCTCGGGTGATTACTTTTTCCCACAAGTCAGGCCCTCTAAGATAACACAAAAGCGAGCAAACACATTCGTAGTTCAATTGATCTTTGTTGAGAAAAAAAAGAGAGAATGCATGTGATATATTCCACTCAAACTCGCAAGTTTTGTTCAATTTAAGAACCCAAATGAAGTGTGGAGGAAATCACTTACATAACTTAATATCACAAAAAATCCTTTTGATTCTCAAGATCACCGTGAGGCGCAAGAGAAGTGCATACGTCTTTTAGATGATATTACTTTGGGTAGGTGATTACAAAACATAAAATCACATGTTCATTTTAATCCTTCAAAGCAAGAGTGAATTATTTTTAAGCACCAAAAGGAAAAGTGAAAGTTGCTTGTTCAATTGTTAACCTTTAAACAAAATCTAGTAAATTTTCCTAAGGTTCTTTTTAATCCTTTTGTCTTGTTCTTTTTAAATCCAAATTGAAATCTATTGAGTCCTAACAGCATGAAAGATAGTAAATCCTTAGGAGAGGGAATATAATTTCTCAAAAGCGTTTAAAAACACTTGATAAAATAAAGAAATGATGTTATAATTCAAACTTCTCCTTGCTCCTCTCTTGAATCCACATGCAAAAACTGATTAATCCAAAAAACATAGAGGCAAAAAATAGGTTAATAGCTCAAAATAATCAAAGGAAAAAAGGAACATGTCAAAAATAACTTGAAATTCAACTTTTTACCCCACCCCAGCGGCGTAACCCGCACATGAGTTGCAGTTTGAAGAGGCCAACGACATTATATGGTTCCACTAAGACTGACAGGAGCGTTCTGCAATAGGGACACAGAGCAAAATTATGGCATTGTTTTGGCAAGCGGTGTTGTTTGAAATTTGGTAACCCAACAATAAAGAAATGGCCCAATATCAAAGTTTGAAAATTTGAATTTTTGGGCAGAAGACCTCAGTGGTAGAGTTTGGAGTTTTCAATGACTCTATATGGTGCCACTAGATTGGTCAGTGTCATTGTATGGCACCACTGGACCGATAGCGGTGCAGTTTCTTGTAGACACAAAAGCTTAAAAAACCACATAATTTTTGAGAAAAATGTGTTTAAATCTTCATGTTCGCCCTCCTTCTAGCGCCAAAATGTGAACCCCAAGCCTAGACTTGCACAAGCATAACAAACAAATACAATATTAGATCCATATGCAAGTTAGAACTAAGATTCCCCATGAAATTCATCTACAATGCTCAAAATAGGAAAGAAATGAACAAAACAAGAAAAACTATCAAATCCTATTTAAGCATGCAAACTCTTAATCCCATGGGGGAATTGGTGCCAATTTGATGTGGAAATTGGCCCTTTCCCAACTCCTTTGAAAGCTTGATGAAGATTGATCCACTTGATGATGATGAAAATTGTGCTTCATTGATGAAATCTGCAATAATCTAGCTATGATGATGGAAAAATGCTATGGAAATGGATGAATTTTCTTTAAATATGAAGATAGTAACTTTTCTCTAAGTTGTGGATCCAAAATAAGAAGAGCCTTCTATTTATAGACAAGAATGTTGAAGAATGAGACAAAATGGATGAATGTGGGATCATTCAACATCCAATGCCCAAATGCCACTTGTCAAGATGTGAATGGGTGAAGGATGAGCACATTTTGATGAATGTGCACAATAAATGATATTAAGTGGAATTTCAAATTTGTGAAATGACATGTTGGAGGGAGAAAAGAATGAATTAAATGTCACTTGGCTCAATGCACAAGGACATGTAAGAGGAAATGAATGCCTTGTTGGAAGGACAAATCCATTTGGAGGAATTTTCAAACTTGTAGGAATATTCCCTTTTGATGCCATGTTGAAAGTAATTAGGGGAATTAATAAATAAAAAGAAATGATTTATTGAGTAAGTTACAAAATCTAGAGGATTTATGTGATTAAGACTTAAATTAATCAAGGTTTGATTAATTTAAATGGAGATTAGTTGATTTGACCATTTGAATTAGATTTGAGGATTAATTTAAATCAAAATGAGAAGAAGATGACTTAGACTTAATTAAATAAAGAGTTTGATTTATTTAATTAAAAGGAGATGATGTTAGATTAAATTAAAGACTAATTTAATTTAATAGAATGACTTTAGGGATTTAATTAAATAAAATGAATTATTTAATTAAATGGAGATTAGAGGATTAATTAAATAAGATTGATTTATTTAATTAACAAGAGATGACAACTTAATTTGATAAATTTGATTTATTTAATCAAGGGACAAAAGGTGATGAATTTAATCAAATATAGACTATCTAATTAAATGATTAGTAGAGGGGATGATTCAGGACGAAGCGGTGTTAGTAATCAGGATCAAGTGTGTTAGTATATTTTCCATGTCTACAACTTGTAACAAATTTGGACATAAAGCAAATAAATGTAGATCAAGGGTTAATGGAGACCTTAGAAAAATTAGAAAAGTGTTGTTTGCTATATCTACAATAAATTTGGACATATCTCAAAAGTTTACAGAAGTAAGAAGGGAAAGCAATCTGCTCTGGTAGAGAAGAATGAGCCTATGAAGAAAATTGACAAAGATGAGGTGAAGCAAGAGATGAATAAGATATGGAGGAAGAAAGAAGAAGAGCCAGACACAACTGATGTGTCTATGCCCTCATCTGGTATAGACAATTCCTCTGAGAATTAGACCTAGCATGGTCTTAGGGGATGCATTAACAGAAAACCATACAAACCCCCTGGATGAATGGTGTATCAGATGTTGGCATGAGGATATATTGTAAGGGATGAGTAAATAGAGGTTATGGAAATGAAACCAAAAGAAAAATGGCAAGAATGTTCTTGTGTAGATTGATTTAGGGTTTATAGTGTAGAGAAACAAGGGTTTTATAAGCTTTTTGAAGTAACTGATGGTGTATAAAGTAAAATTCATAAGTCTTTTTGATCACTTGTGTACCTGAAGAATTTGGAAAATGACTTGGAGCAATCCTGAAGCAATCTCAAAGCAATTTGAAGCAATTATGAGGTAATTTGAAGGAATTATTTCTTAGTTTACAAAGGGGGAGAAGGGGAAAAGAAGAGGTTTTGATTGAACAATAATGAATTTGAGAAAGATAAGCATGACGATGGACAAAGGATCAAGTGGCAATATTCCACTGAAGCTAAAGAGTGTTGAATTGGAAGAATTTGATCATAGGACGATGAAGGAAATGGAACTAGGGTTGAAGACAAATAAATCACAAAGCATAAAAACCCTAAGTATGGATTTATGGGGAGAATTTCCCTGGTTTTTAGATAAAGAAACTATCTTGTTCTTGTTAAGTTGATTCAAGAACGGAAGCATTATGTTGAAATACCATACCTAATCTCGAAGGAAGCAATCAAAGTGATTACTAGTTTATCTAGTGTTGAGGACCTCCCTGGGAAGAAAACCATGAAATACAAAGATGTGGAGGGACTTACTAGTATTGACAAAGACCCTCAACCTCTATTGATAAATACTATGTGGACTTTGTTGTAAGGTATGTTGCGTACGACATTTCTTATAAAATCTATTTCAAAAATCATGAATGTTCGACTTCGGCTATTCTTGTATACCTTGCACACATGATGGTTAAGGAATACAAGTAGTTTGATTTGTGTAGCCTATTGCTAGAAAATATAATTGAGAATGTCAGAATGTCCTTGGTTGAAGGCTATCCTTTTTGGTTTGGATCTTTGCTCATATTGTTGATATTTTACTTTTTGAGCTTGCTACCGAGAAGAGGGAATGTTGAGTGGAAATCTAGTATTCCTCTCGGAAAACAAGTTTACAGGTATTTGGAATCAACAGAGGAAAATGTAAGTGTTTGCATAACCTATTTCGCATCCCTGAAGATGAATTTGTGCTCCAGTATGTTAGTACCTAGTTAATTTGAAGTGGGATCCTCCTCTGGTAAGAAAGAATTGGAAGTTTTCTTTGATGAATCCTCTCCGAAATCTAAAAGGAGAAAAACTATCACAAAATAAGTTATCACTATCTTGGAAGAAGAGAAGAATGAAGAAGAATTTTTTTTTGGATCTAACTCCTTTGATCCAGAAGATATATGGATGATGTTAAAGAAAGGTGATATGAAGAAGATTGAAGAAATGTGGAGTGGATGCACTCTGACTGAAAGACTTATGATTGATGATGTATTGGTTGATTACTTGCTCAATAGGGGTATTTCAATTTCAGATGTATCTAATTTATTATTGGATGATCTAGTTGAGATTGTTGAAGAAAGAACATTGTTGGAAGGACCCAAAGGACATAAGTTTGAAGCTATGATTGAGAGAAGATGTGTAAAATCCAACCAAGTGCTATCAAAACAAATTAATGAGACAAGAGAATGCATCAAAGAAGAATATGACATCTACAAGTATTGTCTCTGGTGGCTGACAATTGTTGACAATTTTAGAATCAGAATTGAAGCCATTGAATTTGATATGAATTGCATTGGAAAGAGTTTGATTTATTCAAAGACAAGAATTGAAAATAGAGAATAAGAGTTGGTGAACTACAAGTGGAATTGTTGATTGCTCAAAGGAAAAGAGAAGAATTGGTTACAACCTTTTGGCTAGTTAAAGAAATTGTTGAGGTCTTGTTGGATCATCTCTCTAGAATACTCTCTGATGTAGAAGATTGTGAACGAAAATGTATGTCTTCGGACCACGCATACTCTTTTACACAGTTGTCTTTATTGGATGGTATGAGTGCAAGGATGAATTCAATTGTACTTGCTTGGAAAAGGATTCTTCTAATCATAAGAGATAGGTATAAGAAAATATTTCATGTAAAAAGTGTTATTTTTACTTGAATGTTTAAAATGGGGAGTTGGAATTTATTTGTATATACAATGTTACAATGAACATATGTGCACATCCTATTTTTGGTTTCCCTTTTCCATTGATGTCAAAGTGGTAGAGAGTCATGTGAAGAATACTGGTGATAGGGGGAGAGAATATTGTGGCACATGATGTTGCCATCAATGACAAAGGGGGAGATTGTTGGAAGAATGAAGAATGGCTAACTATATGGTTTGTGTATTGTCATTGATGTCACCATGTCACATGAGTTGCAACTGCAAGACTAAGTCATTGATTGATATGATATTTTGGTCTGATATTTGAATCAAAATATAGTTTACATCCTCTGGTATTTTGGTCTACAATCCTCCATGGTTGATAGTTGATGTTTGTGGTTTTGGTAATTAGTTTATAGATATTGAAAGAATGTATGTTCAAAATCTCTCATGCTCAAATGCTTGTATGGTGTATCGACATTATTCTATTGATTGCATTTTTCTATTTAGCCTATCTTTGGCCAACCTCATGAATAATTGGTGGTATGGTGAATTAATATTATTTTGTGGATATATGTGTGACCTATCTTAGGTCCATGCCGACATGATGTAGCATGTTGAGCATTTGAATTGTCTTTGGAAGATTTTGTGAATGCTTGAATCCGACAGTTGATATTTTCAATGAATAAGGGACATTGCATGTAATTAGGCCAACCTAATTGATGCTTATGAATAGGCCAAATATATATATGTTAGACAATTTTGAAGATTATTGAAAAAAACAAAAGAGAAAGGAAGAGAGTGATGAATGACATTAATGTGAATGTGAAGAAGTGTGAAAATGATGAAGTGTGTTAATTCAATCTATTGAGCATCACTAGAACTGTATCAACACTTGTTGGGTGCACTCTCATCATTTCATTTCGTCTGTGAAGCTAATTTTGTTTTGTAATCCTTTTGTAGGTAGTGATCCTCCTTGTAAGTAGTGAGCTTTTGCATTTGGATAGTGAGTCCTATTTTGGGTAGTGAGCCCTTTGGTAGTGAGCCTTATATATTTGGTTTTTGCTATTAATTTATATTCTGCTTTTTGTTATATGCATTTCATGTTCATACTTAATAAAAAAATAGTGTGGTTTTGAATTTGATAAGTGATTGAAGTTTTGTATTTGAATTAGGTGACGACTAATTCACCCCCCCTCTCAGTTGTCATGTGCCTTTTAACACTATTTGTGGAGGTGGGGACACCAAAATGGAGGTTTGACTGAGGCAAACCAGAAAAACACAACCACAACATTTTTCTTGTTATTGTGTGTAGGTGTTATTCATTCATTTAGAGCTAGTTGGAGAACTAGACTTTGAGTAAATTTGCATTCTTCTTCTTTCTTTGTCATTTCACTATCAAAGTAGCTCTCTTAGTATTCTTCTTGTTGTACTTTACACTTTTGTACATTTTTATAAAACTATGAAACCAAAGCATTCAGGTTGTCATTAAACCCTATGTGTTTATGGTTGCCACTTGACCCTTTGTTTGTACAAGACACTAGCGCATCTATGAGATTCCACCACAACATGCAGAAGTTTGACCCCTGCACTGTCATCCTCTAGTAGAGAGTCATCTGGTCAATAGTCTAAGACTTTTGTGGCCAACTCACCTAGTTCCAAAAAACATATACCATAAGTAGAAAGGAAACAAAGTTATGTTTTCTCTTCCTTTTCAGCTTGTCCCTTCCTTCCAATTTATTCGGTAGTCTAAGGTAGTTTAGAGCAGTTTTCTCCCTTAGTATTTTTCGTGACCTAAGAGTTTTGAGGACAACAAACCCCTCTTCTCTAAACTTTGGTGAAACTGATGTGAACTATCTTCTTTTGTCCCTTTGTGTCAAAAATATTTATCTTGTGTCTTGGTCATGTTGCAGATTCATGTGTTGTAAGGTGTTTAGCTTTGCAACCCAATCTATAACCTCCGAACATGATATTGGAAGGAGCCTTTGGCATATAGGAATGAAATCTAGATAGGTCACTACTGGATAATCTAGTCTTCTACATCTTCTGAGCTAGTCCCATCTGAGTACATGAACATGATCTCGTTCACGGGTATTCCTCCTACTAAAAATGTGAGTATTATTCCTAGTATAACCTTTACCTCACATGATTTGACACTAAATAGGGAGCCTTCCCCATTGTATCTTCTCACTTGAATTAATGGTAACATTGTGACTGGTGTCATAGTCAATCTGACAAGTTAAGTGAACATGATAATTGAGGAAACCTTGCTCATAAATAGTTTACATAAGGAGAAATATGAAGAGTCACAAGCCACTCTTCGTACTCATGATGGACTATCTATTTCCCCTATGGGAACTATTTCTTTGTCAGTATTGGTAGGACCCAAGGCTATTGATGTGTCATTCATTATGATCCTAGATTTTGACATGTTAAGAGTTAGGCTAGGAATTCCATGGCTAGCCTTTATGAATGGTGTTGCCTCTGTAATCTATAAATGCTTAAAGCTCCCTCATAAGGGTGTTTTGAACATGGTTCATGATACATACTACATACCACTAGTTTCACGTGGATGATTCTCTTTAGATCACTTATGGCCTGCCCCAATTGGACCTCTCCCTCCAAGGGGAGATCTGTTATATCGAGCTTATGTTAAATATAATACCGAGGGCTTGACATCAAAGGCTAGTTTTCCTGTGTCTCCCTATTGTATTTCCATGAAGGCCTCTATGATAGCACAGTATCAAGCTATTTATTCTACCCTGTCGAAAGGGAAGAGGAAGATTTATTGCACTCTAGAGCCTTCTCCTTCAAAATATTTTGTTATGTCTGCTTCTACTTCCCAACTTGTGGTGGCATCCTTGTTTCCCACTCATGTTCCTCACATGGGGAGTGTGATGGTGCCCACATCGTAGAAGGAAAAGTGTTAGGCTTTTCAATTTCCTATTCTACCCATGCTTTTCCCCGACCCACTATCTATGGAAAGGAGAAGTGTTCCCATGGGGTTGTTCTGACGTCTTGGCCTCTATAGCCTCCAACTGTTGCATCACTTACCCTTCAGGAAAAGAATGGGAAGAGGTCTGTTGTCAAGGCTCTAGTGTTTGTTTCTTCTCCTATTACTATTTCTACTCGTGTGCCTCCTCCTCCTGCTCCTAGTCAGGAGATCACGCTTCCATCAAAAATGGTTGTGAAGGATACTCTTGTAGTTGTGCAACAACCCACAACCTCTTCTTAGGCTACATCCTCTAGGGCTTGCAGCCGATGTAACCATCTTGCATGTGAATGCAAGCACAAGAAAAAGGCTCTAGAAATGAAGCACACCACCTTGTAGAAGACAGAGGGGGAGCCAGTTGCATCTATTTCAATATCTTCTATTGCTTTACTTTCTTTTGTTGTTCCTTCTTCAATTCTCATCACTTTTGTTTTTCCTCCGGCTCCTTTGGCGAGTCCTAATGATGCTCACCCAAAAGGATGCAGGTATTCATCTCTCCTTTTGTGGAGCCCCCTCTTCTGAAATCCCTCTTAGACATCCCTCCTTTCTCGTAGCTTGTTGACATGCCTCATATAAATGTGGTGTCCTATGTGGCTTTGTCTTCTTCTTCCTCCACTTTTGCATCTTGTATGGGGATCCTATATCCTCTACTAAAGCATAAGTTAGATTATGACATCACCATGTGTGATGGTCATAAGAAGATTTCCCATCCTTTGAAGGCTAGTTTTGTATTAGCTTGTGTCATCCTTGTGATGGAGGTTGATCCTGCTTCCTTGGAGTTTTTCACTTCCCCTTTTTGTTGAGGCCGGTGGTGACTCCTAGGTGCCTTGTCTTTCTCCTACCAAGTTGAAACAAGGCACTATTGATAAGTTCATGTTCAACTAAGTGGATGTCATCTAGACTCTATCCTCATTTTTTACAAAATTGATGACCTATGCTTCATAGGAACTCACTAAAGAGGACCTCAAGGGGCCTTCTTCCTTGACTCTTGTTACAAATGAGTTAGAGGGTACTTACCTTGCTATCCCACCCTTGTAGGTTCATTCTCCCTCCTCTTATAATGATCTATATTGGGAGTAGGATGACCTATTGGTTGATGAGGACTATGGTGGTACCTCTTCTACATCTATAGATTAGATTTGTTTATGTGTTTGTGATCCACCATGCTTGTTTATTTTTGTTTGTGACCATGCTTGGAGGACCCTTGCTACCCTTTTAGGTACTTGGATAGAGGCATGAATTTTTTTGGTACATTTCTTCTATTTGTGTCATCATTCTTCTATGTGTTGTAATATTTCTTTTTGATATTTTGGACAATGTAAAGCATTGGGGGAATTTAGGCCTTCTTCCATGTTGACCCAATTTTTATTTTTAATTTGTCTTCATGTTCTCTTCTTCATGTTCTAAGAAATTTTTGGATTGATGATAGTTCATACATATACTATATTATATCTATCTATTAATATTTATGAACAATTTTGACCCTAAATTCTTAGATCCCCCTATCTCTTGATTTCTTCATCTTTGTTTGTCTACTTCTTGATGTTGTGGTTTCAATGTGTTTTCCCTCACATGTCTAACAACATACCATGGATACATCTCATCATGTGTTGTGTGCCATAACATCTTCGCCTCTCCTTCCTCTTCTTTGGATGCCATGTGCTCCTTGGCATAGCACACATCATCCTAAGGGGGGCTACCATGCTTTTCTAATTTTCAACATGGGAAATTCTTTCAAAAGGATTCCTTGGTGTCAAAATATATTTACAATGAATTCCTTGACAAAAAAATCCTTTATTTAAAAATATCAATTTCCATAATGATGCATTCTCTTAGGACTCCTTGAAGAAATTTTCTTTCAAAAATGATCCTGTAAGTGAAAGAGTCTAAAAAAATTTCTTTGAAAAAGGAACACTTTGTCTAAAATGAAAGGGTTTGAAAAACTTTACTTTGAAAAATGAGCATTATTTCCAATGGATTCCTTGACGAAATATCTTTAAAAAGGATACATTGATGACATAATACCTTGTGGAAAATTGTGTCTTTCAAATGGTGTGTTATTTCAAAAAGGTCGCTTGGTGTCTTGATGTCTTGAAGGGTTCCTTGCTGAAAGAACCCCTTTTTGAAAATTGCTTTCTAAAAAGGATTCCTCGATGTCTTGATGTCTTGAGGAGGATTCCTTTATGTCTTTTATCTAATATTTTATGTCATGTGTCTTGGTGTCAACATCTAACTTAGGGGTAGCCTAACTAGACCTATCTTTTCTATAACTGTCTTGCAACATACTTTGTAGCAGCCACAGGCTTATCTATTTGATTAGTGTGTGTCTTATGTCTATCTAATTAGAATATTTCTTATTATGTTAGCTTGTATCTTCTTGTGTATTATGAAATTTTATCCTTTTTCACCTAACATGTTTGTTTGCAACCTAGCATGTTTGTGGTGAGATCATATTTAGCTTTGCAGGATTGAAGACCCATGTCATCTTTGCATCTTCATAGAGCTCCCTCTTTCCCATCAAGGTATACTAGATTGAAGATCTGCTTCCTTGATAATTTCAATATATTCTCTTCAACCTCTTTCTACTTTAGCTCTCATATGCATTGACACATATGCTTGCTAAAGTGGGGAGAAAATATAATGGCGTGAATTTGCACCCCATGTAATTTCTCATTTATTTACCTTCATTTTAACCTTCCAAGTCCAATAATGTAAAAACCCATTGCTTTTATCTTTCTTTTCTTGTGTATCCCTGTCACTTCATGTGGGTGAGGAAATTTTTTTCGGTGATGTGTGTGCATCGTGGAAACGTCTATGCGCTATGCTAGCATCCTAACAAGATTCATGCATTAGGAAGATACAAAAATGTTACATTTCCTAGCCACCTATGAATGTAACATTCTCTCACAAATCTTGACTGATGGGAAATGAATATTTGCCTCCAATTTTCCCATTTGAACTCAATTCTCTCATCATTCTCTCAAGTCCACTCTGAATTTTTTCACTTACTCTCACTCTCTAACACTTCTTCTTGATTCATTCTTTCTCTCTCTTGCTACTACCAACTCCATACTTGGTTTCTACAACCTATTTTTTCTCCAAAACCATAGCTATTTCCGGTTCACAAATATCTATCTCCTTGGTGTGGTGATATTTTTCTTCTTATTCCTCTATTGGCCCTAGGCCCTTATAGAAGGGAAGGTGATAATGTGTCCTTTTGTTTATTTTCATTATCGTTCTTGTAGAGTAACATCTAGTTTGTCATTGCTCCCTACTATATTGTATATTTTATAACTACTTATCTATCATTTTTCCCAATCTCATTCTCTATTGGCTATCCATGGAGGTGGGAACACCGAAATAGGGGTTTGAGTGAGGCAAACCTCATGAAAACACAACCCCATTACTTTTCTTGTTATTGTGTGTGTAGGTGTTATTCATTTGTTTAGAGCTAGCTGGAGAAATAGACCTTGAGTAAGTTGACATTCTTCTTCTTTCTTTGGCATTTAACTATTAGAGTAGCTCTCCTATTATTCTTCTTGTTGTACTATGCATTTTTGAACATTTTTATCAAACTGTGAAATCAAAGCACTCAGGTTGCCAGTAGAACTTGTATGTTTCTGGTTGCTACTTGACTCTTTGTCTATATAGGATACCAGTGTGTCTCTGAGACTCTAGTGTGGCATGCTAAAGTTTGACCCCTACATTTCCATCCTCAAGTAGAGAGCCATCTAGTCTGCAATTTGAGACCTCTATGGTTGGCTCACTCAATTCCAAAAAACATTTGTCATAAGAAAAAGGGAAATAGAGTTATGTTTTCTATTCATTTTCAGTTTGTCCCTTCATTCCAATTTATTAGGTAGTCTAAGGTATTTTAGGGCAGTTCGCTCCCTTAGGCTTTTTTGTGACATGAGAGTCTTGGGGGAAGTGGATCCCCCTGTGGAAACTAAAAATTGTCCTAGGCCCGTGGCTTTAATTTCTTTATAATTCTTATCTTCATTTTCATAATTAAATAATGTTAATTATTTAATTATTTTCTAAAGTCATTTGTCATCTATTAATTAAATAATTTTAATTATTTGATTAATTCGTCTTTTACCTTTATTCTTTCTTGATTAATTAAATAAATATTATTTATTTAATTACATTGCTAATTAAATTTATCTTCTTTCTTAAATTAAATAAACTATTATTTAATTTATTCTTATGACACTTTCAACTATAATTAAATAATCATTTTAAATTATTTAATTATTCCTTAGCCTTTTCTCTTTTTAAGTAAATAAATCTTTGTTTATTTAATTTAATCTCAAAATATTGAATGTTGAATTAAATCATTATTTAATTCATATAAAGATTTATTCATAGCATATTCCTCTATAATTAGATAATCTCTTTGTTAGCTAATTAGTCATTTATCACTTATTTCTAGATCTAAATTGATCATTCAATTATCTAGTGAGATAATATCTTATTGTCTCTAACGAACAATCTTTCTGTCTTGATCACTTCGTCAATCTCATCTTTTACATACAATCTTTATTCTTTTGTGTCCCAACTAGTTTCCACCACTAATTAAATTATTATTTATTTTAATCTCCACCATTTAAGCTTTATCACTTACACTAATCCTATTGCATGCCACATCTTTTAATCTTAATTGTCAATTTCCTAGGTAGGGTTCACATGTTGCTAGATCAAGACACATGGCAACATCATATTACATCTTGCATCTCTCTCATGCCTATATATTCAAGGAATTTGTACAATTATAATCATATTCTAGATACCAATCAAGAAATTGCTATTTGCATGCCCTTAATTGCAAAACTTTTTGTGTGGTTGAATTTCTTCTTCGAAAAGGCCCTCTTGAAGGCTGCAGCTTCAAGGACATTGTGCATCCATCATTTCAACATGGTATCAGAGCCATTCCATTGAAGAGTTCATCCCAGGATCAAGAAAGTTGGGCTAGTGAGATTCATTGTAGGCTTGAAGGTTTCCATTGTAGGCTACTTGATTCCACCCGCGGACCAAGCTGATTTCTAGAGCAAATTGAGTCAGATCTGAGCTCGCCATCGTCTTTAGAAGGCCTCGAAACCCTAGGATCTCTTGTTCAATCATCAAAATCAGATTCATCAACCCAAGAGCCATCAAAGGTATTTTAGGGTTTGCAAAATCAATTGTATGGTCTATACAATTTGTAGTAAAAAATCACCCCGATCAATTTTCCTTTGTGGTAAAAAATTTTTAGTCGCAGGCCATTTTCATTGTCAAAAAATCAAGGCTTTTTTCTATATAATTTGGCAAGAAATCATTTTTGGGAAAATTTCTATAGTTGTAGAAAAATAAATCTCATCGACTACATATTATAATCTCTAGTCGGCATTTGGGATTTATTCTACAAATTATATTTTAATCATCGACTATAATTTTTTTTTCAGCATATAAATCATAAGGGTTTGTATTTTTTTCATCGGCAAAATAATGTCAGTCGGCATTAGTTTTTTTGCAAAGTATATAATATCGACATTTAAAAATTTGGATTGCTTTTGCATCATCCACATTTTTTGATTCGTCGAACTTTCTATATCATTTCAAGTTTGCAAAATTTTTGTGTTGGCTATATTAAGGGGAAATACGCAAACCTTTGAACTGCCATTGTCAACCATATTACATTTTTGACACGAGAGGATTACTTGTTGTTGACCCACTTGGGGGTCTAACCCTTCAAACCTCCCAATGTCACTTCTCCAAGTCGTGTTGCTTTCTCTAATGATGGGGATCCATCTTCTTGACCCGTTCATTTCTTCTCTGAGCAGGTCTTCAACAACTAAAGCCCCTTACCACCAGTCATTGAGGGATCCCAGAGGTTTGCTTTATCCAAGCGAAGCCACCCTTGCACTTGTCACATCACCGTGTTTTGCCACCCCGCCACCACTTCGAGTGGCGTGCATATTTTTTCCTTACTTTTTCCTATGGTCACATTAGAGACTAAGTCCTAGTGCCCAAAGAGCTTTTTTTTGCTCCGATTTAGCCTGTCAAGTGCCTCATCTAGGCCTTTTCTTCATTTTTTCATAACTTTCACCCACAGTATCAAAATTTGACAAACAAGATAACGTTGGAAAGAGGATTTGGTCTACTTTCAAGTGGTGACATCTATTCTACAAAAAAAAATTAGCATAAAAATCTAAAGTCAATTGAAGTCAACCCTCCACTTTGGACTCAATAGCCATTATCTTTGCACCAGATTGTTGAAATCTGATGATTCCAGCGACATTCGAGAGATATTTCAGTGATTTTTTCATCAATCTAGTCACTTTCTTTAGTTTTAGCTCCAGGTATCTTTTATTGGTTTTTTACAATTTGGTGCATTTTCCTAATTCTTGGGACATCCTGAAGCTTGAAGAAGAATTTCTTGATTTCAGAGACATCTTTTTAGTGGCACATCATATTTGGAAGTTTTTATTTGTTGTTGAAGGTCATTGTTTTTGTATTTTGGAGAAATTTGATAGTTGATTATAGGGCTTGCATATACTTCATCTCTGGTTATGTTGCACAAGGGAAACTATAAGCAATGGAAAGATGGGATCATACACCATCTCTAATCACTTGATTTATTGCCACATCTATATGGTACTGTTCCCCATCCAAGTGAAGGTATTTATATACTTTCTTGGAGTTGCAATAGATTCACTCTCTTGGAGATCATTTCAATGCAAGTTGATTGTGATGTTTTTAAATCTATTGATCATTGTGATTGTCCTCATATCCTTTGGACTAAGCTTTGGGAGCTATATGGAGATTTAGATACTCCACCATTCCCTGATGGTGATGATTTAGAATTTCATTCCTCAGATCAGATACCCCATGATGATATTGTTATGAAGGAGGTCGATTGCCTTGAATCTTCCAAAGAGGTTGACAAGGTTTCTTTAGATGCTTCTTCTCCATCAGAGACAGTTGGTATCCATTCACATTTAGTGATCCCTTTTCCAAAGTCATTGATTGAGTCTTCCATCATATCTATCCATAAGGACACATTCAACTCTCCAGACTTGACACCATAGGATGGCTTTGTTTCAAGTATCACTTACTTGGCTACTTCTATAGGTTTGGAGGACATTCTTGAGAGGATATCGCTCCTCTATTCAGATCTGAATTTGGAGAGTTTTCTTGAGTCTCCTCATCCTTTTGTATCGACCTTGATTGAGGATCTTGAGACTCCCTTGGAGGCACTTGATTCCTCTTCAGAGATTTCATGTATGAGACTTCTTCCCTCTCATTCCATTCATGAGTTGGAGTTTCTTCAGTACCCACCATTGGATTTACTTCTTCCTAGTGGGAGACATGTTGTTTGGACACCTTTGTTGCTTCAAACTTCTTTCAGTGGTTTTGAGGAAACTTCATTGTGGGGGGGAAATCTAGTCTCCATCATATTGATTGTATCACTATCTTTGGATCTTGTTTAGCACCAGTTTTTGCATTGTCCTGGTTTGTCACATTCTTCATTGATTATGCATGTACCTGAGTTGATTGTGGCATATTCTTCAATTCCTATTCAGAATGGGAAGCATCAATACACTTTCACTTGGTTTTGTTTCTTCCGAAAGGGAGACAATCTTTTTGTTGGCATTGGATCATGTTTTTTCTTCAGACCATTTTTGTAGGTGACTTGATCCTCTAGGGGGGCAATATAGTCTCTCTATTTCCCTCCTATGGGGTGGCTATTGATTGTATCGTATCCATGTGATAGATGGAGTACTTGGGGGGTATTTGGAGGTCCTCCATCCTTCCCATCCTTTCTCTCTTTTTCTACATTTTCACCATGTAGTAGTTGGGACCCACCATTCATCATCATTCATCATCATCTTTTCATAATCATTGAATTTCCTCCCTAAGTTGCACTTATGGTGGGGTGTTAGTGTAATTAATTATTTAGTACATTAGCATAAGTTAACTTAGGTCTTGCATTAATTTAATCCTAGGTTGAATAAATTAGAAAATCATACCATGTTTGTAGGGGATACGAGTCCTTCTAGAAGATGAGTTGTCCTTGTAGAACTTATCTCAATCTTTTATCATTTCCTAGGTAGGGTTCACATGTTGTTACATCAAGACACATGGCAACATCATATTGCATCTTGCATCTCTCTCATGCCTATATATTCAAGGCATTTGTACATTTTTAATCATATTCTAGATATCAATCAAGCTATCTATTTGCATACCCTTAGTTGCAACACTTTTTGTGTGGTTGAATTTATTCTTAGCAAAGGTCCTCTTGAAGGCTATAGCTTTAGGGACGTTGTGCATCCATTATTTCAACATCAATCTAAGCCTATCATTCAAAAATCATATTTTCTATAAATTGGCTTTACCTTCATCATTATTACTCCTCCCAAAATCTTATGAGTTTTGGAAGAAACTTTAGAATCTTCAATGTTTTTCTATTATCATGATCATGAGGCCATAGTTGCATGCTTAATGAAAATATGAGGGAAAGTATCATACAATGGGGAAATGGAGAAGGATAATGGAGGTTATTCATGGAATCAAATGTGTGTTTGGTAAAATCCTTTATTTATGCATGTTTTTATTGTTTTCCATTGTTCTCAATTATTTAGCTTGGGTTTAGTTTATATTACCCTTTGAATTGCTTTTAACCTGTGAATTTTCCCTATGCTACATCTAGTGAACTCGACGTGAAGACACAGTCTTAAAAAAAAAATCCATAGAAAATTTGATTTTTGTAGGAACAAGTACGGATCGACGCATTTGAATTTTTGTGATGCATTTGTGGCTTCCTACGACACATTTGGCTAGTGAGAAAATAATTTTATGATTTTCAAAATTCTAATTTTTCATTTTAAATTGTTGTTTCTTGTTATGACTAATTCAGAGTTTGCAGCATGTGATCTTGTGGGGTTAATATAGTTTTTGCAAGATGATTCGTAGAAGATAAATATACAAACTATTTTTGTAGGACAATTGACAAAGAAAAAGATTCGACCTACTAATGAAATTTTATGTAGGACATTTTTCGAAGATTGATTTTGAAACCGATTATCTGATTAGCTTAGATCATATTTCATTTGGTTCTTAAAATAACTGATTGTTTACTCTGTTTGGTTTGTTTACACATTCTGTTTAGATTTAAAACCCGATTCAATAATAAGAGTATCCTCTCCCCTACTTGTGCAATCTTGGGTGTAAGAGAAATTGTCATTGAATCTAGATTGTGCCTTCCTTGGTGGGAAAAATTACTCACCCCAAGGTGACTCAAACTGGCAATGAAGCTAAAGCCAAGCTACTCCCAACCGGCATATAAATTTGAATGCTAATGGAAAACTTAGCATTACATGTGCAGATTTGTTATATAGACAAACTTTAATCTTGCCTCACGTATAGCCACCTAAACAAGTTCCCTTATTAAAATCCATTTATTTTTTAAATTACCAAAATCCTTCTATTTGCTAGTGCAAGAGGTTAGACCTCTGAAGTCATCCCACATAATTGCAATTCTTAGTAGAGATGAAGAGTTTGTCATGGGAGATTCATGAGAACTCGAAGCTTGGCTGACCCAAAGAAGTGAGTGTCATGGAGGGGAGCCAGTGTGGTCAAGCTTCTAATCATCTACTTTGAATAAGGGAAGTTGGAGAAATCCAAGTGGGAACTCAACAAATATTTCCCTGGACAACCATAGGATTATACTTGTCTATTTGAATTTAAACATTTTCAAATCAAAACCAAACTAGAACAAAGTGTTTTCTGATTGTCTTCTATTTTCAAAACTTTGATCAAAATTAGATTGAAACAAACTAGAAAATTTATAGTAAACCACATCTACCATAGAGAATCACATCTGTCATTATGAACCGCATATGTTACACAAAAACTCACATCTGGCATACTAAGCCGCATCTGTTACACATAAAATTATATATGTTATTATGAGTTGCAAGTGTCAAACCTACAATATATCTGAGATTGGAAATTGCATCTAAAAACCTCTATGATACATCTGATATGATGATCCACATTTGTAGTCTGGAACAATGCATTTGCCTATCACAGACTTGAGACATAGTTTACCAGTAAATCTCATCTGATACTTTAAACTACATTCGTTAGTTTCTACAATGCATTTATTAACTTGAACCGCAATTTCCTGATAACTAGAAAAAAAATTCACTGTCACAGCATGAGGTCAAACAATCAAAACTAGTCTTTTATTATCCTTTCATAGTGATCTCTGAACAAAAACTAGAAATATTTTCTCATACTTTTCATCATTGCACCTTTTAGTATCATTTAGCCATAGTGATAGACATACTAGTTGAAAACCTTAGTTATATTTTAGGAGTCTTAGTTACCTTCAGATCAATTAGACTTTTAGTTCAATCACCTTTGCAGATTTTAGAATAGGCCAACTTTCCATACTTTGGATAAACCTTTGCTTCAACAAAAATTGTCATTGAACCTAGTCACTTATCACACTTGTTATCTTTTTTCATCTTGGTGAGTCTTTCCAGCTTGTTAGTCTAGTTTGGAAACTCACTTTATCTCTTGGTCTTGGTCTCACAAAAGGTCCCTTGAAAAACTAAATTGAAGCCTTGGTTAAACTTTAGATGGTTAGTAACCTCTTTTCAAATCTCCCAAAATTTATTACCTTTAAAATATTTCCTACACTTTTGCATACTTAGACACGGTCATTTTAGGACATCATTTTAGAATTTCCTTATTTTCCAAAAAAAAGACCAAAAACATAGTTGCATTAGCATTCATTCCTTATATCCAAGAAAATCCAAAAACATAGAATAAAATCATATCATTCATAGACATAGTTCTGCATCATCCATATTTTGAGCATATCTTACATGGTCGAAACAAGGTTCAAAAGGAAACAAAGAGAAATGGATGATCCAAAAGAATTTATCAATCCATTTTCAAATCCCCCATCAGGGACATCAAGACCTCACAAAACCTTATTGGAAAACTTTGTCACTAGAGACCAACAAGGACGAGTTATAGTTGAAGACTTAGATTTTGTTGCCCAAGATCTAGAATTTGCCTCTTTTGTAGATGAATACTTGGCATGTGATCCTCAATGATATCTAGCAAAATTGTTAGTAGAAGGTGCCACATTACCTCTTGGATTTGACATTCACACATTGAAAACTTCATCTACCCAAGGGAAATACACGATGACATCTAGTGCCTCTATCCCTCAAGTAACTACAACTATTCTATTTGGAGTACCTACATAGAGTTCCACAATAGTACACACATCACATTTGGTACATCAAGCATGACACGAGGCCTTAATTTTACCATAGGGGCATCATCATCAAATCCCTTTGGCACCAATACTAGAAGCAAAAGGCCTAAGGTTAGCATAACCATGAAAAATGCTATACCAAATATCAACACCACTAGTACCATTTCAAAAATAGGGGTTTCACAAATAGGACACATACCCCAAATACAATTTGGGAACCAGCCTGATCCTTCACAAAACATTCATGTTCCCAATCAACCAACATCAAACCAAAACTTGTTCTCTCACATTCTAAATCAGCATCCATCCTTCATTCCTACACTAAACCAAAAAATTTCACACAATGTTGGATTCCAAAACACTTACATAGAACCCAACAACGTCACCAACACATCATTAACACAAGTGGATGTTCTGCAAACACAAATGCAATCCCTTCAACAAAAAATGGAAAACATGGCGATGTCTAGCAAAAATACTTTTTCAACAAAAGACTTATGTCCATTTTCCTTTGACAAAACTTTATACATGACACCCTTCCCACATGGATATGTTATACCAAACTTACCTAAGCATAATGGGAAGCGTAATCCTATTGAACACATAAGGGAATTTTCTACAATGTGCATAGATTTCACTATGACCCCACATATTTCATGTGACTTTTTCCACAAAACCTTGTTGGAATAGCACTTCAATGGTTTTTTCAACTTCCATATGGCATGAGGTCATGAGGTGAACTTGCTAAAAAATTTATTGAAAATTTTTCCTTTAACATTGATAATGAAATCACAATAGAATCCTTATGTCACACCACATAAGATGAAGGAGATAACTTTATCACCTTCTTCCAGAGATGGAGGAGTCTAGCTAGTTGATGCCATGTTCAAATACTTGAAAAGAAAAAGGTCATATATTCCTAGAAAACCTTAATTCAAAATTGAGAAGTGACCTAAGAGTACACTGTTGCACTTATTTTGTGGAACTAGTAGAAAAGGGTATCATACTTGAAAAGGCTCTCATTGAAAAAGGTGAAATCAAAATGTCAAACAGAAATCCAAATGTTCAACACACCCCTAATGACAAGACAAAATTTTGGTCTTAAAACAAGAGCGTAACCAATGAAGGAATTGTCGATGCTAAAACCCTACATGCAAGACCAATCATTACATTTAGAGGATGCAACAACTCTAATGACACACCCAATAATTTTGAAAAAATTTCCAATCTTGTTCAAAACATGCAACAACCACGACTACAAAAGAGGTTTCAAAAATACGAGTTCACTCCCCTAGGGGAACCAATTGAATTAGTCTTCAAAAAATTGATAAAAAACAAACTCATACAACTTCTAGAGCCAAAACAATATGATCCTGGACAATTTAAACCCTCTTGGTGGGATGACATTTCCTTTTTGTGATCTCCACCAAACTACGGGACAAAGTCTACCACAATGTCGACAGCTGAAGAACATTATACATGATCTTGTGGAAAATGGAACTATTGAAGTTAATGGATAGAAAAAAACATCCTCAAACAATGATCACAAGGTCTTTACTGATCCATTACATGACCATGGAAAAGGAAAAGCCTCCAATTTGGGAAATAAGACCAATAACCAAGCCAACTATGCTAATGTCAAGTATGATTATAACCATAGCCCAATCATAAATCACATTTGAGTCGTTGATGAACATATCAACACTATTACCATAAAGAAAAATCCTGAATGTGTTGTCAACACTCGTCGAACCAAGATAACCATCCAAGGCCCTTTTTCATAGCAACAACCACAATCCTCCAAGCCTTAGTATAATTTACTTGATCAGTTGGGGAAGACCCTAGCACAAATTTCTATCTTGAAGCTATTTTAGACAAATCTTCGCAAAGCATGACCATCCCCACCAACCTTGATGTCAATCGCTTCCAAGAGATGGTAGGCTTCCTAACTAGCTCCCATCATGCTACCTTCTCTGAACAAGATTACTCAACTAAGAAGACACACCACAATGACCCATTACACCTAGAAGTTCTTGCTCATAAAACAAAAGTTAGACAAGTCTTGGTAGATGGAGGAGCAGGATCGAATCTTTGCACCTTGAAACTAGTTAAGGAATTAGGCTTCTTAGAGGTGTGTGTGGACACTAATAAGAGAATTTTCATTAAGGAATATGATGATTAAGGACAATCATCTAAAGGAGTTGTAATGCTCCCTATCAGAATTGGTCTTGTAGTTATGGATACCCAATTCCAAGTCTTGGATCTCATCCTCCCATATAACCTTTTACTCGACAAACCATGGATACATGTTATGAAGATTATCCCTTCCACTTACCATCAATGCCTTAAATTCCCATACAATGGCACCAAGATCACGATACATGGCGATCCTGATCCTTTCCAATATCGCACAAACTACACATAATACCCCAATGATAGGTGCCTCTTAATCATGAGGCTTCATCATCCAACTCATCCCAGTATATCGATCCATCCACTCTTTCTAAAACATCTAATTCCCAACCACCACCTTCCACTCCTAAGGTCAAGATCAAAGATAAGGGTTGTGGAGAATATCATATGAAATAATATTATTGTATTAGCCAATTGGTTCATTCTAAATCATACGGTCTACCAACTGTAGATAGGAGACAATCCATTGTCACATTACACATCCCTCCCACAATGACTTTCACAAAATGGGGGGAACTAAGTAGAGAATCTATAAATGAAGAAGATGTGACCTCTTGGTTATACAAAGAAGACAATGAAGAACCTCCTCCGCCCTCTTAAATACCTATAGATCAATATGGAAAAGGTTTTATGATAATGTGAAAGAAAGGATATGATGAACATAGCGGGTTGGGAATACATCAAAATGGGAGAACTAAACCCATCATTTTCTCTAAGTGACCAAAAGGCCTAGGGCAGGGATTTCAACTGCTTAAGATTGGTGTTTCTAGTACTACATTATATTTACAAGAGGAGGTAAATGCTTCTAAAGATATCAAGACATCCAATGAGCCATTTGACCAATGCAACTGCAATTCCCCCGACTCTAATGAATGTGAGTGGGATTCCCTCTCCACCACTTTCATAGACCTCGATAAACTATTTGGGGAACTTGACCAAATGATTAATTCCTCGCAAAATCCACCTAATTCCCATCCTCAAACATCTTTGACAAAAGAAGAATGGCTCAAATGTTACTTTTGGGAATCCATTGATCTTGACTCTTAGGAACCTAATGAACCTACTTCTGGTACCCAAACCTTTATAGTGCGTCCATCTCAAAATCTACCCATTCCTAAGAAATATAATAAGGAGGATTTGATAAGAAAATTTTGTGACCATGTCAATAGGTCTATCCTCACCCTATCGACCCCTATCTTTGATACTTCCAATAATGACATGCCCCTAGTATATCCCCAACTTATCGATTGGGATCAACAAGACATCCCCATCTTAGATACCTTTGAGAGCAACGAAGCAATAGCTAAGTTCATGGGACTGTGAGAAGGAATACCTAGTGGTGACCATAAGGCTAGATTTACCATAGCCTTGGATAAAATGGCTTATTTTGGGGAGTCTATTCACCCTTCTAGTCGCAAAAGAAGAAACCATAAGAAAAACAATGAAAAAAATAAAAAATGACGAGTCCTTAGGTGAAAACTGAAAGGAACCTTTGGACGATGAAAAAGAAAAAAATAAGGACGCATCCAAAGGCGAAAACCTCTCTATGAGAAGGTTAGAACATTCTCCCCATTTCTCAAGAAAATTCACCAATGTTAGTTGAGGAATCTGTGGAGATCAACATAGCAACTAAAGATAATGCTCGGCTAATCTATTTTGCAACATCTTTGACAGAAACATAGCAACCTGAATTTCATAACTTCATTATAGAAAGATAGATCAACTTTGCATGGTCATATGCTGACATGCCTAGACTAGATCCTTACCTAGTATTACATCATTTTCCATTACAAGCAAGTGCTAAACTGGTGAAGCAAAAATTAAGAAAAATGCACCCGCAAATTGCTTTATTAGTCAAATATGAACTAAAGAAATTGTTGCATGTCAGCTTTATCAGATCAATTAACTATATAGAATGGATTTCCAATCTTGTACCAATGACAAAACCAACAGGGGGCATCCGCATCTGTACAAATTTCTGAGATATAAACAAAGCTTGTCCTAAGGATGACTTTCCTCTGCCAAATACTAACATGATTGTGGACCTAACAATAGGTTATGAAATGTTATCCCTTATGGATGGTTTCTTGAGATACAATCATATAATAATCACACCTGAAGACAACCATAAGACAACTTTCACTTGTCTATGGGGAACTTATTGTTGGAACATCATGCCCTTTGGACTTAAAAATGTCGAAGAAACATATCAATGCGCCATGAAAACCATTTTCCATGATCTCATACACACTCTCATGGAAGATTATGTGGATGATATGATAGCTAAATCATTGACAAGGGTTGATCACTTATGAGTCCTAGATAATATTTTTCAAAGACTGGAAGAATACAAAGTAAGGCTAAATCCAAAAAAATGTGTATTTGGTGTGCAATCAGGAAAACTTCTAGGATACATTATTTCTAGATGAGGCATTGAAGTGGACCCAACAAAAGTGAAAGCTATAATGGACATGCCTCCACCGACCAATATAATTCAACTACAAAAACTACAAGGGAGACTACAGTCTATCAGATGATTCATAATGCAGTTAGCAAACAAGATACATCCCTTCCAACATCTACTCAAAAAAGGAGTACCATTTATATGGATAGGTAAATGACAAGAAGCTTTTCAACAGATCAAGGATTACCTACTTACACCACCAGTGTTAACACCACCTACTGATGGAAGACCTTTGATACTCTACATTTCAGCAAACACATTAGTGCTAGGAGCCTTACTTGCACAAAATGATAATGAGGTTTGTGAAAGGGAAGTCTATTATATTAGCCACACTTTGGTAGGTTCTGAGATAAATTATAGTCCCATAGAACATGCTTGTCTTGCAGTAGTTTTTCGCTACTAAAAAACTTAGGAACTACATGTTAAACCACCAAACGATGTTGGTCGCAAAGATAGATCTTTTGAAGTATCTCCTTAGTAAAGCAGCATTAACAAGACAATTGGCTAATTGGGTAATGGTACTCAGTGAATACGATATCCAGTATGTAGAAAGAAAATCTATAAAAGAAAATTTATTATTGACCAACTAGCACACACACTAATTAAGGAATATCATCCTCTAGTTTCGGATTTTCCTGATGAATTCATCTTCACCCTTGACACAAGAATGACATGGAAGTTATACTTTCATGGGTCCGACACAAATCATGGTTTAGGGGATGGCATATTGTTTATCACACCACAAGGCGACATTATTCCTAAGTCATTCAAAATTTATTTCCCATGCACCAACAATATAGTAGAATATGAGGCTCTTGTAATAGGATTACAAATGGAAATCAAATGGAAGATTAAGCACCTACAAATTTATGGTGATTCTCAGTTGGTAGTCTGACAGGTTAATGATGAATATGAAACCAAAGATGAAAATCTTGCCCCATACAAACGGATGGAAGATAGTTTCAAATAATATTTTGAAAACATCATCTTTCATAAAATACCTCACATTTAGAACAGGGCAGCAGATGCCATGGCAACCATTGGTTCACTCTTGCACATACCTAGCAACATGCCTAAATTTTAGTTTTTGGTAGAACAACTTTTGGTCCCTACCTTTGACGTCCCAAATTCAAAGATGGTGTGTGAACTTGTTGGTCCCAATTACCTTTGGTACAAAGACATATATGACTACCTCCATGCCCAAATCCTACCCCTAGACCTCTTGAACAACCAATGTAGGACATTTATACATAAAGCTTCCAAGTATACCATCATCGGAGATACCCTTTATAGACTTTCCCTAGACAACACCTTATTGAGATGTCTCAATAATGAAGAAGCACAAGCAAACTTACGTGGGGTACATGAGGGTATATGTGGATCCTACTCTAGCAGTCCCACCTTAGCTAAAAAGATCATGAGATTGGGCTATTATTGGCCTACGATGGAAAGGACTATTATGTCTTTGTCAAGAAATGTCAATAGTGCTAGATTCATGAAGACTTGATACACACACCAGCTCAGGAGCCCCATCCAATAATGTCACCATGGCCCTTTTCCCAATGGGGACTTGATCTCATTGGTAAGATACATCCTACATCCTCCAAAAATCATAAATTCATCATCACTGGGACTGAATACTTTACCAACTAGATTGAATCCATTCTTATGACCTACATTACTGGCACAAAGATTTCTAAGTTCATCCTTAATTATATCATTTGTCGGTATCACGTTCCTCAATCCATAATCATGGATAATGGCTGCCCATTTAAAAACCAAGAAGTATATCACCTCTATGAGGAATTCCATATCCAACACCACTTTTCCACTCCATATTACCCATAGGGTAATAACCAAGCTGGCACATCTAACAAAACAATCCTCAGAATCCTCAAAAAGACTGCCAATGATGCTAGTCATGATTGGAATTTACAACTTAACCCTACCCTATGGGCTTATCGCACAAGCATCTACACTCCCACTGTTGCCACTCCATATTTCTTGGTATTTGATTATGAGGCCATCTTTCCTATTGAGGTCAAGATTCCTTCCTTGAGGGTATCTCTGAAAGGGCATATTGACAATGAAGAGTACTACGTGTCAAGACTACATGAGCTAGATTTCCTAGACGAATGAAGAAAAAATGCACTAGATCACCTTCAAGCATATCAAAATCATCTTTGTTGTAGCTATAACAGGAAAGTCTTGAATCAAAATTTTGACATTGGTGACCTGGTTTTAATGGAAAATCGAAAGAATCAAGCAAAAAGAGAAAAACTAGAAATTTTGAGCCAAACTGGCTAGAACCTTATATTGTCACAAAATCCTTTGGATCAAGAGCATACCATCTCTCTACCCCTAAAGGTGAACCACTATCAATGCCAATCAATAGTCTTCATCTAAAGAGGTTCTACACATAGTTTCTGAGAGCCTTTCCTTAATCATCAAAAATACAAAAAAATCATTACCTAGGTGAAAACTTGGCAAACAGGCATCTTGGTAACATCAAAATAATTGAAAAATCAAGAAAACAATAAAGCGAGATAAGTCATCCAATAGTGAAAACCATTTTGGTGGTGCTTTGGATGAGTACCATGGTGAAAACCTAGCAAACAGGCACCATGTGTAGTTGACTCTGCTCCTTTGTCTACCATCATTCCAATTTCACTTCACTATCACATCACCCATAATAAATGGTTGTCCTTTCCATATCTTGGAACGATTGACATCAATTACACTTCGCATCCCTATTCCATCCTATTCATAATAAATTGGTCTTATACCCAACTGGGGGCAGGCAGTTGACTTATGTCATTTGGTTCTTACATTAGCTATTTTGAGGATGTAAGACCATTGCAAAAATATTTAAAACACCACAAAAGGTCCAAAAAAAATCTAAAAAACAATAAAAAAATGTCCTTAAAAAATCCAAAAACATCATAAAACTTCAAAAAGACAAAAAAAATTCAAAACATATCAAAAATTCAAAGAAAAAATCCAAATAGCTTTCAAAAACCCAAAAAAAGAGTTAGATTCAGTCGCACCAGTTAGTCTTTTTCATTGTTGAACTATGTTGCCTCTACAACTGGACATAGGCAAGGCCATCTATTGATGTACCCTCGAGGCTTTAGGTCAGTTCTTTAGGTTTGTTAAAATAAAATCATGACTCAATCCTTAGTCAGTAAGACAAAGTCATTGGTCATGTTGAACTACGAGGTCTTTGTGTGTATAACATAGGCAAGTCCATCAATTGATGAGCCCCTGAGGCCGCACTAGGTCAGTCTATTAGGTTTCATCACATTCACTATCACACACATCAGATATCTTCAAATAAATCAAATCTTTTTCAATCAATCTTGTTGGTCAAAGTTTGGTCGAACTACGAGGTCTTTGCATGTATAACATAGGCAAGGCCATCAATTGATGAGCCCTCGATGCTGCACTAGGTCAATCCTTTAGTTTTCGTCATGTTAGTCAAAATAAGTCGGACATTGTCATCAAGACAAGTCACACATCAACAAGACAAATAAGTCAACAAGGTCATCAAGTCAAACAAACAAATTGCCAAAGCAATAATCAAAACAATCAACCTATGGCTTATACATGATGTGTCCTTCTTGAAAACAAACATTATCATTTTTTCAAACAATCATCATTGCCTTATATAGGTGGTCACATGATCGAAACCAGACTCGACGTCTTATACAATATGTGTCTTTCTGAAATTCATCATTATCATTGCCTTATATAGGTGGTCACATGATCGAAACCAGACTCGACGTCTTATATGATATGTTTCATTCCTGAAACTAGGATTTATCAAACAATCATCTTATCAATCCCCTAGACAATTAAACAAAAAACATTATCAAAATTTGGCAAATATTCTTACTGGTTGTAGACATTGTGGCTTGTTTTGTCTTATCTTTTCTTTTTGGATTTTTCTTTGAGTTAGGTTACTAGCTTCCTCGAGGATGTCCCATAAAGGATTTAGAGGAGCGATGATTTCTCATGACTCATATTTTATTTGATTGTTGTCTGTGGTTTGTATGAGTTAGGACATTCCTTGTCTATGACTGCTTGTTTTAGCAGCTGGATGAACTTGCACACCTTGGTCTATCTCATATCATTGTGTTTTTTTTCCATTTGTATGATTTAACTCCCAATGATGATTTAATTGAAGGCCTATTATGTTTCAGAAAAATATTGAAGATTTCTAACACTAACATCTAGATCTTCCGCACTAACATTTCTTCTTTCTTGCATTATGAAAGAGTCTTGTGACACACAAAAAATAAAGCATCCTACATATGCATTCATGTTACAAACATCATTTAGACATTTCCATAGATATATACATATTAAATCATATATATATGCTACATTGGAAAACAATATATATATACACATTTATCACATCTAGGAATCCATGGTATAACATGCATTCATCATCATAAAATGCATAGCATATTCTCACAATAAATACATTCACATTGCATCTCATAATCATAAACATAGAATGCATACGTGACATTCATAATACCATTAAAGTAAATGCATACATCATATAGAATCAACAAAATATGATAGGTTGCATCAACAACATAAAATAAACATTGTCATCCATAACATATGCATAAATAGGAGACTAAGTATCACATAAAGAACTGCATATCATATAATCACCGCCAAAAATGATATTTATATCGCTCAAAAGAGTGTCATAGTACAATGTCATAATGTATCTCTCAAAATGGAGCTCACGGGCTCTATAATCATAATACAATGTCTACAAATCTATAAACACATCCCTATGTTGAACTCCCACTACTCTGATGTAGAGAATGAGGAGGCAACTGATGGGGAGGTCCTAATGATTGTTGTGTAGAAGGAAGCCTATCAAAAGGTCCTAGGACACTAGCACTGCTATAGGATCCGGTATGGGAAGACCTATTGCATGATCTACTGCTAAGGGCCTAAGAAGCACTAGAAGCTTGTCTCTTAGGAGGTACCTCCTACTCATACAATTCTCTGTAATATATCTCCCTATCACCAGCCCTGACCAACTCTCAAGCCATAGTTGTAGCTAGTCTAGTACAAAGAGTGGTGAACCCCACAAATCTCTACTTTGTCTCCTACCTCCATGCCACCGCCTGATCTCTCTCTAGGTAGGCACTGTCCCTCTCCAACTGCATCTCATCTCTCTCCACAGATACAGCTCTAACCCAATCCTCCAAGGCCTCTACCCTGGCCTATAAATCAGCCAGCCACTGATCTATGGGACCCCCCTCCTCCCGTTGTGGCCTCTCCCCTCATCAACATCCCACTCCTCAACAATCTGATCTTAGAGCTTTGTCTCCTGATCCTCCATCTCCTCCTTGGGAAAATCATCTACATCTTGGTATCCTATCCATAATAGATCAAGGGCACCCAACTCAACCTCCTCTCCAACATACTCCTCCCCAACTACCTCCTCTACAACAACCTCCTCCTCAACTGCCTCCTCATCAAAGACCTCCTCCTCTCCACCCACCTCCACCATGGCAACATCCTCTCCCTCCCTCTCACCCTCATAGATGGGTGACAAATATCCACCCCGACCTCTACCGCCTAATCGACCCTATCGACCACCCCTCCCATCTCCTCCTCTACCATCATTACCTCCACCTCTACCACCTCCCCTGCCACAACACCAACCCCATGGGCATGTCCCTCGATGCTCTATAGGCACTGGTTGATCAAGATGGGTATATGGCACATGCCTATGTTTTTCCCACCAGGAATCATATGCTATTGTTGTCCCAACATTTGTAGCTCCACCCCTCCATCCCCACTATACTGGTTGCAATGCATCTATATCTGGCTCTGTTGTCACTATAGTAACCATAGGACCCAAAAGAGGAACCTCCCTCGAAGATCGGGAAAACTCAGCTCAGCCCCACGACACATCTTGAATCTCACCAAACTACCAGAGCACTTTGTCTGGTAGGTGTCTCTCAATGATATACACTTTGGAAACAATCCTCGCAATCAGATACCATGTCTGTTGGTAGAAAGGAAAGTTTTGATCCTCATCCCACCACTATGCATAGTCCATGTATGGTCTCCATATAAACTACACAAGGGTATCAATCATGTGCCTCCAATATCTTGTGTCTCCAACATGAGTTTGTGTGATGGTCTTGGAATATTGAAATACATAAGGAGATCGATCATCTTGCTCATATACAACTGGTGGATGGAAAATAGCAATGTGCTCCCACACCCATATCATCAATAAGGTATTCCCATAGCTCATGGATTGTGCCTCCCTATAAGCTATGTCGTGCAAGTGGAAATACAACATCACCAGTAAATAGAGGCCCCATACATACACAACCTACCTCTCCAACATCCCTACTAACATCTTCCCACAACCCATAGGAAACCCATTCCCTTGATGGTCTGGTAGTACAATCCTGACAATCAGAGTACACAACAAACAATCAATCCACTCATATCTATTTGTAAGTACATTCCATCTAATCTCATAATGCTCGATACCGAGTTTTTTGAAATTCTCATACACATAATAATGAGTGATATCATTGTAACCCCTCTAGGTATCATAGCATACCCTCTCACCCTTGATCGATAATTGAAGTATCCTGTAGACATCCTCTAATGTAACGGTCGCCTCTCCTGTGGGAAAATGAAATGAGGAAGTCTTTGAGTTCCATCGCTCAACAAGTGTGGTGAGCATCCCTCAGTTTGCTTGAATGGTGGGCATAAATGTCACATGATGTAATCCAAGACTCCATATCAACTATTTCTCTGCACTACGCAAATAGTCCCATAAATCGTACGTCACCAGTCTTGACTCTCGGGTGTATATTAGATCCAAAACAACTTACAAATGCATAACAAATACCTTGCATCAAAAACGTGAAGCCAAATTTACACTATAAAATTTCAAAAAAATTGACAGGAAAATGTGTCATTTTATTGACAAATACGGTGCATCATTTAACATTGCAAATGCATCTCAAAAATACACATGCATCACACAAGGCAACACATGTGACCAATCATGCATATGTGTTACAAATTATCAAATGCGGTGCATAAACACAAATGTGACATTTCCCTTATCAATTGTGATACACTAGGACACATGCGGTGCAAAGCTAAGCAATGGCGTTGATTAAACCAAAAAAAAAAGAACCCCCACGTATTTCCACAAATGTGTCATATCGCAACCACATGTGTTGCATACAAATTCATTTGTGGTGAAAGGGAAATGACACACATGAAAAAATAAACTTTAATGTCCTGGAAATGCATGAAAAATCAAAGTTCAAAAGTCAGTTTTGGGGTACATACTGGGGGTCCTGCGCCAGTTGCCCGTCAGAAGGTCCTGACATGATATCTATGATGCTCAGTGTGCGGGACAAGAGACATTTTGTTGGATGGCTCTAGAGAAAAATCAATGGTTTTCAAACTTGAAGGGTGAAAATGAATTTATTTTTACCCAATTCCTATTTATACCTAGGGTTTTCTAGGGTTTTATTTCAAACCTATTGTATTGGCCACACTATTTGCACACTTCTAATGATCATTTCACAAACCAAACCTCATTGAAACTGATTTCTTTCGCCACCATAAAACTTCTAGCTATGCAATTACCTAATCGGGACAATTTCCAACTTTTTCATAATTTTTTTAAAATTTATCATTTTTTTCAAGGGGGCATTTACCTATTTTACATTGGGGCATGACTGGGGCATGTTATTTATTATTCTTTGACAGAAATGCTAAAATGACATTATATCAAAGAGGGGCAAAATGTAGACACTAAAAATTGTCCTAGGCCCGCGACTTTAATTTCTTGATAATTCTTATCTTCATTTTCATAATTAAATAATGTTAATTATTTAATTATTTTCTAATGTCATTTGTCCTCTATTAATTAAATAACTTTAATTATTTAATTATTTTCTAATGTCATTTGTCCTCTATTAATTAAATAACTTTAATTATTTAATTAATTCATTTTTTATCTTTATTCCTTCTTGATTAATTAAATAAATATTATTTATTTAATTATGTCGCTAATTAAATTTATCTTCTTTCTAAAATTAAATAAACTATTATTTAATTTATTCTTATGAAACTTTCAACTATAATTAAATAATTATTTTAAATTATTTAATTATTCCTTATTTTTTTCTCCCTTTAAGTAAATAAATCTTTGTTTATTTAATTTAATCTCAAAATCTTAAATGTTGAATTAAATAATTATTTAATTCATATAAAGATTTATTTATAGCATATTCCTCTATAATTAGATAATCTCTTTGTTATCTAATTAGTCAATTATCACTTATGTCTAGATCTAAATTGATCATTCAGTTATCTAGTGAGATAATATCTTATTGTCTCTAACGAATAGTCTTTTTGTCTTGACCACTCTGTCAATCTCATCTTTTACATGGAAACTTTATTCTTCTATGTCTCAACTAGTTTCCACTAGTGATTAAATTTAATCTCCACCATTTATTCTTTATCACTTACACTAATCCTATTGCACGTCACATCTTTTAATCTTAATTGTCGATTTATCTTTCAATCTAAGCCTGTCATTCGAAAATCATATTTTCTATAAATTGGCTTTACTTTCATCATTATTACTCCTCCTGAAATCTTATGAGTTTTGGAAGCAACTTTAGAATCTTCAATATTTTTCTATTATCATGATCATGAGGCCATACTTGCATGCTTAATGAAAATATGAGGGCAAGTATCATACAACGATGAAATGAAGAAAGATAAAGGAGGTTATTCATGGAATCGAATGTGTGTTTGGTAAAATCCTTTGTTTATGCATGTTTTTATTGTTTTCCATTATTCTCAATTATTTAGCTTGGGTTTAGTTTAAATTATGCTTTGAATTTATTTTAACCTGTGAATTTTCCCTATGCTACACCCCCTCTACATCTCCTTCATTATATTATGTATTATTTATTGTTTTCAGTGAACCAGAAAGTTATGAAGAAGCAATGTAGGTAGAAACCATTAAAAAATGGGAAAAAGACATGAAAAAGAGATGGAATCTTTGATATAGAACCCAATTTGGAACTTCGTTGAGTTGCTTGAAGGTAAAAGAGAATTGCAAAAAATAGGTTTACAAGATGAAGGAAGAAGATGGAAGAAAAAGGAAGTACAAGGCAAGACTTTTTGTCAAAGGTTTTGCACAAAAAAGGTATAGACTTTGATGAAATATTTTCTCTTGGTAAAATAACTTCAATTAGAACTATTTTTACTCTAGTGGTATTAGAGTATTTGCATCTAGAACAATTAGATGTAAATATAAATTTTCTCCATGGGGAATTGGAGGAAGAGATTTATATGTAGCAACCAAAGGGGTATGAGGGCAAAGAGAAGGAGAAATTAGTGTGTAGGTTGTAGGAGAGCTTGTATATCCTAAAGAAATATCCATAGTAGTGGTATTTAAAATTTGATAATTTAATGACATAACAAGGTTATATTAGATGTCATTCTAATCATCGTGTTTATTTCAGTAGAATAGATAATGATAGCTATATTATATTTTTATTGTATGTAGATGACATACTTGTTGTAGGATCTAATATGCATGATATAAATATACTCAAAATAAAATTAGCCAATTTATTTGTGATGAAGCATTTGGGTGCTACAAATCAAATCTTTGGTATGAGAATAAAAAGAGATGGGAAAATCACACATTCATTGACATTATCTCAAAGTGAGTACATAAAGGTGTTAGAAATAATTCAAATGTGAAATGCCATATCTATTAGTATACTTTTTTCCCAATCATTTCAAATTGACTTAGAAGGAGATGTGTCCCAAGAGGTGGGAGGAGATAGACTACATGTACAAGGCTCCATAACCATCAATAATTGGTAGCTTGATGTATGTCATGGTGTGTACAAGGCCAAATATTGTACATGTTGTGGGAGTTGTGAGAAGGTATATGAAAAATCCAAAAAAAGAGCATTGGAATGTAATAAAGTGGATTCTTAGGTATTTGAGAGGTACTACTACCTAGGCATTATGTTTTCGAGGTTCCAACTTTGCTCTATAGGGATATTTTGATTTAGATATGGTGGGTGATATAGATAGTAGTAGTAGCACCAGAGGGTGTGTTTATATTGTAGGTGGAACATCAATCAATTGGATTTCTAGATTTCAAAAGGTTGTTACACTTTAAATAATAGAAGTAGACTACATTGTTGGTATATAGGCTAGTAAAGAGGTGATTTGGTTACAAAGGTTTATGGAGGAATTGGTAAATAAGTAGGAGGATAACAGCTTGTATAGTGATAGCTAGAGTGTCATTCATCTTGAAAAGAAATAAACCCTTCACTCTAAGATTATACATATGCATCCCATGCACTGTTTCATATGATCAATTTTGGAAGATGGATAGTTGATGATGGAAAGATACACACTAGCCAAAATCTTGCAGACATGTTTAAAAAGGAAATAACTTGAGATAAATTTATTTACTACTCATTTTTAGTTGGAAAAGATGATGGTGTAGATAAAAATATTTCCAAGTCCAAAGTTGGAGCCTATTCTAGTGGGAACAGTAGCGGTGGATTTGTTGTAATTACTCTCCAAGTGGGATATTTTTAGTGAAGCTTGATCATCTTCTTGGAGTTGTCATGATCAGTCTCCAAGTGGTAGATTGTTGGTTATAAATCTTAATATTATTGGATTTGGAGCCCATTTAAGTGTAGGGGTTGTATGGGTACCCCCCAATAGATTTTGGGGGGACCATCCCCCTAGCAAGGGGTTTAGGGGAAATACCCCCAATAACCACATTTTATATATAATTATTCCTTATAAATTTGGACCATTCATCATTAGGTCACAGACCTGATGGTAGAGATTATTTCACTTTTCTTTCCTTGTAAGGTAGCCCCCTTTTTTATGATGGCATTGCATTATGGTTGGGTATTGAATTGTATCATGGGGTGATCCCACAATACTGGTTTACAATTTTTGGGAGATCCTATTTTTTGCTAAAATCACATATTTTTAGAAAATATATTGATTTAAGCCATGAAAAGTTCCATTTAAAGGATTCCAATTGAAGAGGGTTTGATCAAACCCCCTTGGATAGAACCCCACTAGTTTTAAACCATACCTATAACAGAGTCTCCTTTACACCTATCAAAATGCTGATAAAAAACCACTTTTGATTTACCTTTTGGGGGATCAAATGAATTCATTTAAATTTTTTTTTGTATATATGTATTCCTTATTATAAGCTTCCCAAAAAGTATAAATTTAAATAAATTTAATTTTATTAGTATATTTATTTTTTATTTCTTATGAATGTAGGTTTTTCACAAAAAATCAAGCTCTTTGTTCTACACATGTGGAAAAATATTATATTATCAATATATATATATATATACCAATGCACTAGATATTGATGTCTATGATCCAATAAAAAAACAAATTGAATTTTGATGCATACAAAAAAAGTTATGTTTTAGCCAGTAAATCATGTCTAAATTGTAACTAGTTTGACCTTGAAACTTAATCAAGAAAAAAATATTCAATGAAATGCTATGAAACCAATTTCATGCACTAGATATCATAGTTAAAAATCTAAATTAAAAAAAATAGAATTTTATCCTTCACAGAAAAAGAGTTATGTGTTAGCCAGTAACATTACTCTTTAAAAATGGTGTTTACTATTAAAAACTAGTTTTTAAAGGAGATGGAAAAATAAGTGCAATCTGATTCCAAAAATTTTGAAAAAAAATATTTAGAATCTACAAACAAAATGTCACAAATCGCTAGTTTGCATCATCTTCAAATTCCTCAAGGTTTAGCTAGTATAGGTGCCCAAAAGTGAAGATTTAGTTAAAAAAAAACCAGTAACAAAGTTGCCTCAAGAAGGGAAGTAGGAAAAAAGTTGCAAACTACTTGAGTAGACCTTTGATTATTACCTTCATAGTGGTGTTGGATTCTTGTGGCCACCAAACAATAGATTGGACCAAATTATATAATATTCATCTTTATTTTTCTAATATCTACAATAATCTAACATAAGGTGAGAAAGTCCCTAATTTTTACTTGTAGGATGGAATTCTTCATCACATGGGTCACATATGTGCTCCTATTGGGGAATGATTGAAGATGATATGGGAAGCACATTAGAACTGTGTTTTAGGAAATTTTAGGGTAGGTAAAACCATTGTTGTATTACAAAGGTATTTTTACTATCCAAAAATGCATCATGATATCACTTTATAAATTCAATATTGTACAAATTATCCCATTGAAAAGCATATGAATCATAAACAAGGATTGTATATGCCTCTTCCTATTAATGGTAGTACCTAACAATAATATTAATGGACTTCATGTCTAGACTTCCTACTACCAAATATAGTCATGACTATGTGTATGTGGTGGTAAATAAATTTTCAAAAATGGTCATCATAGTAGCTTACAAGAAGGGGGTCTCTATAGAATAAATTCCCAAAAATTTATTTGAGAATGTTTGGGTACATTTTAGTTTGCCACATAATATCATCTATGGAAAATATAGTAGGTTCACCAAAAAAAAATATCAACACTTTGGGCTATGATGGACACCGAGTTAATGAAGTCTATTGCATTCCATCCATAGATAGATGGGAAAATTGAGGTGTTTTAAATTGAATTATTATTCATATTCTATGGATGTATCACTCAAAAAATCCTAAAACATGGGATGATATTCTACCATATGTATAGCATGGTTACAATTGTGCACTACATGGCTCCATGGGGCATAGTCCATTTCAAGTATGTCTATAATACCAACCTTAGGCTCCTATAGATATTACACTTCTAGTCATGATGAATAGTCTATCACCACATATCAAGAAGGAGGTAGAAAAGGCATCAAATTTCATGAAAAATATTCACCATATTTAGTAGCAAATTCATGAAATAGTATAGTACACCAATCATAATTACAAGGAGCAACATGACCAAAATAGTATTCCTCATCACTTTTAGGTTGGTGATAAATTTTGGCTTCATCTATAGAAGGAGAAAATTCAGGGACTAAATAGGAAACTTTTCTCTCTTGGATATAGGCCATACACTATCCTCAAATAGATTGGTGAGAATGTTTTTGAGCTCAATTTTCCAGCTTTTATGTGGTTGCATCTTTTGTGTTCACAGTTTCCACCATTTTTCAACACCTCAAAATTTGTTGAGTAGTTTCATAATTTAGACTTGAACCTAGCAACTTGTTGGGATTTACCAATAAGATGTAGCAATTAAATTATCAATTATAAAGAAAATTATATAAATAAAGGACATGGATACTGTAGACACGAAAAATGTACCGATTGATCTTATACACTTGATCCTGATTACTAACACCACTTCGTCTTGAATAGTCTCCTTTGCTAGTCATTTAATTAAATAATCTTTATTTAATTAAATTCATCACATTTCATCTCTTAATTAAATAAATCATTATTGAATTAGCTTCTATAATCTCTCTTTAATTAAATAATTCATTTTATTTAATTAAATCTCTAAAATTCATTCTATTAAATTAAATAAATTAATCTTTATTTGATTTAATCTAACATCATCCCTCTTTAATTAAATAAATCAAAATATTTATTTAATTAAATCTAAATCATATTCCTCTCATTTTGATTTAAATTAATCCAAAAGCCTAAGTCAAAATGGTCAAATCAACTAATCTCCCTCTTAATTAATCAAATCTTGATTAATGCTAGTCTTAATCACTTAAATCCTCTAGATTTTGCAACTTGCTCATGAAAATGATTTCAATTGATTTATTAAATCTTCAATTACTTTCAAAAAGGAATAAAAACTGGAATATTCTCCAAGTTTGAAAAATCCTTCCAAAAGGGTTTGTAGATCCAACAATGTATTTAAGTTTCTTACATGTCCTGTGCCTTGAGCCAAGTGGCATTAACTTCATTTTCTCCTCCCTCCAACTTGTCATTTCATCCATTTTGAAATTCCACCTAATTGCATTTAATTGCACATTGACCAAAATGTGCTCCACCTTTGTCCACTCACATGTTGACAAGTGGCTTCATGCTATTGGTTGGTCTTTTGTCCCACGTTCATCCATTTTTCCTCATCCTCCATCTTTCACATCTATAAATAAGAGCCTCTCATTTGGATTTTGGATCCACAACTTCATGAAAGGACATTATCTTGAGATTTTGAATTTGCTCATCCATTGTTCATTCATTTTCACATTTTCATAGCTAGGTTATGTAGGAATTTCACCAAGGAAGCATCAAATCTTCATCAAATCATCATTCAAGATTACAAGGGATTGGGAAAGAGCCATTTTCCACATCAAAATGGCACCAATTCCCCCATGGGATTGATAGTTTGTTTGTATTAGATAGGATTTAATAGCTTTCTTTATTGTGTTCTTCACTTATTTCTTGTTTATTTGCATTTCAAATGAATTCCATGGGGAATGTTGATTTAACTTGCATAATGGACTAATTGTGTGATTTTTCTTTGTGTTTGTGTAGGTCTAACATCACCATTCACATTTTAGTGCTAGAAGGAGGGCGGACTTGAAGAATCTAACACATTTTTTTTAGAAATTATGTGGTTTTTTGAAGTTTTTGTTGTCTATAGGAAAATTTGATTTGTAATTAAAGAGCTACAAATAATTTGCACTTTACTCTCAACTATAGATTTTATCCTGATCCAACAAAATTGTGTGATTATGTATCTTAATAGTTGAAATTATAGAAAATAGAATTCACTTGCACTTTATCCCAATTCAAGAGGCATAAACTAATTACTTAATTATCATAATTAGAAACTCAAGAAATAAATATTGAAGAGAATTATAAAAGAGAAGAGAAGAAGAGAGATCACAAACTTGATAACGGAGTTCGTTCAATTTGAGCTATGTCTCTGGGTCCACTTCTCAATGAGGAACCATTTTATTAATGATGCCAAGCAATTAAGACTTTTGTACATCACCCAAGCTTTAGTCTTGTACAAAATTTCTCACAGTCTCTCTCACTATTACAATTTTGGTGTCTAATAACACCTTGTAATTCTTCCTCTCAAAAAGAAATCAAACCCTCCATTAGCATTCTAATTCTCTCCAAAAATTCTTTCACAATTTTCCAATAATTTTCCATCAGTTGGTTGAAAAATTAAGAACCTACACCCCCATTTTATACATAAAATGTGATATATGGGGTGTAACCTCCATATTTAATAAATAACTCCCCATGAAAAAATAAAACAATAACCCTCTTAAACAAAATAACTACCTTTTAACAAAATTTTGTCTTTTACAATTCATTTATTTATCTCCCTTTAACATAAAAATCTTTAACCAATTATTTTAAGCCCCTTAAAATATCATAATTCGTTGAAATATGAGAAAGGTGGTTAAAGGGGTTAATTTTTTGAAATATAAATTTACAGGCTTTATTTCTCTCCTTATTTTATGGGCAAGGCAAGAGGGTTTTAAGGGATAAAATCCCACCAAATCCTCTCTCTTTTTAAATTTGTTTTTTTAAACCATATGTGTTTTTTTTCTTTAATAATTATGGTTTAATATATATTTATGCCAACTCACCACTCCTGCCACATCATATGCCACATCATCATGTTGATTGTACATTTGCTGATGTCATCAGTTGACTAAAGTCAAAATTTTTACCAACCTTTGACCAACCGTAAATTCACATATGAGCGTTGTTTTTTAAACTGAATATAGTTTAAGAATCAGTGTGACGAGCACTACAACTTAGCATCATTTTTGTCTCATTTTGAGACGATCAATTTTTTTCCTTTTTGAACACCTAATTTGCCTATTTGACCAAGCCTTTGATTGAGCATAACTTCTACATACAGACTCCTTTTGGGCCCATTCAAGTTGCATTAGGATCGTGTCAGTGAGCTCTATCCAATGATGCTAATTTGGATGAATTATGAGACTGAAATTTTTAGGTATTCTGGATCCACTTGCCTAGTATCATTTGTCCTTCCTTCTTGGAACCTATACATCTGACTCATCATAACAACAATCAAAACTGCATTGATATTGTTAAGTATGTTATCCATATACATATCCACATTCAATGTTGTCGCTAACAACCATACACTGTTAAAAAGTAGAAAGATGAATAACAAAACTAAATTTGCAAACAAGAAAAAGAATGTACCAACATCATGCTTGTCTTTCATAACTGGAACAACCTTAGAATTAGATATGATTTTATGCAATGATACTTCTTGTGGTATAGACATAAGTGCCAAATTATTGCTTGCATTAACTACCCTTTTCAATTGTCCTGCTGTCACAAAAGAGTTATTAGTCTTAATTAGATGAGAATGCACAATGTATTCAATTCCTTCCTTAAACAAGTGATACTGATTATGTTCCCTATAGAAGATTTCTTTTCTATCATATAATTACAAGCTACCCAACACAAACCCATAGATATCAAGTGGAACCACATCAAATTCAACCTCATCTAACAACTTAGATGGTATTGCAAATCTTAAATTGCATTGCTTAGCTACTCACAATTTGTTATCATTGCACACCCAACCTAATGGATAAGATTTCTTATGTGGCTTTGTTTTCAATCCCAACTATTTAACTTCTTCTGAAATTAGATTAACTTGGGACCCACTATCTATCAATGTATCAATCTTAGTGTTTTTAGAAATCACCCTTATATGAAACAATTCACATATTTTTCTATCTTCACGAACAACATGACTTTTAGAAGTAGAAGCACATGAAACATCAGTGACAAAATCATTACCAACAAAAGCTTTACCTTTCAAACCCACAACTGTTATCTTTGTTTCATCATCAAAATCCGATCCAAGATCTTGAATGACAGTTGTGGCCTTTTGCTTACCTTTATGATCCTTAAACCACTTTGGTTTCAATTTTGGATGCAATTTCCAACACTTTGCATCTTTGTGCCCTTTCTTATGACAATGTGAACAAGTAGGATTTTCAACTTCCTCTTTCTTCACAGTAGCTGCTTTCCTCTCCTTACCCTTCTTATTGCCTTTAGTTAGAGGAGAAAATTCCTTCTTTGGATTGAAACTTATGTTCCTTTCACCTGCTTCAATATGGGTTGCTTATACACACACTTCATCAAAAGTTAGACGGATTAAACATCAGGATTGTATGTTTGAAATGTGAATGCAAACCACCTATATACTTTAATAAAATTTCTTGTGTATAAAGAGGAATTCCAAGAGTAAGTGCTTTCTTCCTAAACAGTTGTGTATACTCTTGCACTGTTTGTCCTTTACCCTGTCTTAGATTTTGCCAATCCATAATAGCTTGTTGCATATAACCCAAAGGATAAAACTATTTCTTTAAAGAAAAATTAAATTCATACCAAGATGAAATGATTTTACCGTGTGTAGCAAGATCATCTTGAATCTTACTTTCCCACCAAACCAATGTAGTGCCTCCCATTCTAAGAGTAGCTAGCTGGATTTTGGAAGAATCATCCAAGATCTTTGAACCCTGCAATACACTTTGATTTGCTTAAGCTAGTTATCCAATTTTTGTGCATCCAATTCACCATTATATATAGGCAACTCAAATTTAACATCCATTTTTAACAAAGGTGTTTGCACATGTTGTTTCTTTTTAGAAGAGTTAGACAAAGAAGAAGAAGAGGATGAAGAAGATGAGGAAGAAGGAGATGGAGGTTTAGGAGGGTCACCACCACCTCCTACTCCTTTACCTTTATCTTCTTTCAACGAGGATTCAGCGTCCTCCTTCTTCCTAGCCTTGCCTTCCTTTCTCTTCTTTCAATCTTGCCTCTCTTGGAAAATAACTTCCACCATTGATTTCATCTCAAGAAAACCTTTCTAGAAATCTTTCTCATCAAGCTCTGTAGGACTTTGCTTAGCTACCATTTCTGATTGTGGAAATTTTCTTCATTTTCCAATCTCTGGGTTGAATTCTATAAGCACACCTTCTCCTTGTTTCAGTTTTAACCTGGTTAATATTCACCACTTGCAATTTTCCTGTTAAACTGCTTTGATACCAACTTGATCTGTAATTAAAGAGCTACAAATAATTTGCACTTTACTCTCAACTATAGATTTTATCCCGATCCAATAGAATTGTGTGATTATGTATCTTAACTGTTGAAATTATAGAAAATAGAATTCACTTGTACTTTATCCATATTCAAGAGGTATAAACTAATTACTTAATTATCGTAATTAGAAACTCAAGAAATAAATACTGAAGAGAATTATAAAAGAGAAGAGAAGAAGAGATATCACGAGCTTGATAATGGAGTTCTTTGAATTTGAGCTACGTCTCCAGGTCCGCTTCTCAATGAGGAACCACTTTATTAATGATGCCAAGCAATTACGACTTCTATACATCACCCAAGCTTTAGTCCTATACAAAATTTCTCACAATCTCTCTCACTATTACAATTTTGGTGTATAATAACACCTTGTAATTCTTCCTCTCAAAAATAAATCAAACCCTCCATTAGCATTCTAATTCTCTCCAAAACTTCTTTCACAATTCTCCAATAATTTTCCATCACTTGGTTGAAAAATTAAGAACCTACACCCCCTTTTTATACATAAAATATGATATATGGGGTGTAACCTCCATATTTAATAAATAACTCCCCATGAACAAATAAAACAATAATCCTCTTAAACAAAATAACTCCCTTTTAAAAAAATTCCCTCTTTTACAATTCATTTATAACCTCCCTTTAACATAAAAATCTTTAACCAATTATTTTAATCCCCTTAAAATATCATAATTCGTTAAAATATGAGAAAGGTGGTTAAAAGGGCTGATTTGTTGAAATATAAGTTTAGGAGCTTTATTTCTCTCCTTGTTTTATGGTCAAGGCAAGAGGATTTTAAGGGATAAAATCCCACCAAATCCTCTCTTTTTAAATTTGGTTTATTTAAACCATACGTGTTTTTTTTCTTTAATAATTATGGTTTAATATATATTTATGCCAACTCACCACTCCTACCACATCATATTCCACGTCATCATGTTGATTGTAGATTTGCTGATGTCATCAGTTGACTAGAGTCAAACTTTTGACTAGTCGTAACTTTCACATACGAGCTCCGTTTTTGAAACTGAATATAGTTCCACAATCAATGTGACGAGCACCACAACTTGGCATCATTTTTGTTTCATTTTGAGATGATCATTTTTTTTCCTTTTTGAACACTTGATTCATCTATTTGACAGAACCTTTGACTAAGCATAACTTCTACCTACAAAATCCTTTTGGGCCCGTTCAAGTTGCGTCAACATCATGTCAGAGAGCTCTATCCAATGATGCTAATTTGGATGAATTTTGAGAGTATGAAATTTTTAGGTATTCTGGATCCACTTGGATCAAAAGTGCACTGCTGATAGAGAAATTGCATCGGTATTAGTCCAGTGGCACCATTTAGTGCTGCTATCAAACTCCAAACTACGATGCTAAGCCATTCCCGCTGAGAAATTTGAATTTTCAAACTGCCACATTGTGCCAATTTTCTATCACTAGACATCCAAACTCCAAACAACAATGCTTGGTCAAAATAGCGCCGCAATCGCGCTCACTAGTTTTTGCATAGTCCACCGTTGTTAATCCCAGTGGCGCCATACAAGGCCGCTGACTTCTTCAAACTATGCCACCTCTATAGACTGCACCACTGGAGTTGGGTAAAAGGAACTTTCTGGATTATTTTCAACATTTTCTTTTTCATTTTGGTTGCTTTTGACTACTAACTAGTTTTTAAGCTTCTGTTTATGTAGTATTAACCAATTTTTTTAGGTTGGCTTGATCAAAAGTGAAGGGAGGAAACAAAGACGAAGGCTTCTATGGCATCATCATTTCATTGTATCAAGTTTTTTTAAACACTTTTGGGAGGAATTGTAATTACTTTTCTAAGGATTTGTTATCTTTCAAGCTTTAGGGCTCACTAATTTTTGTTTGGGCTTAAAAAGAACAAGAAAAAGGGATTAAAAAAGAACCTTAGGCAACTTACTAGATTTTTTGTAAGGCTTAACAATTGAAAAATCAAATCTCACGTTTCCTTTTGGTGCTTAAAAAGAATCCAATTCTTGCTTTGAAGGATTAAAATGAATATGTGCTTTTATGTTTTGTAATTTCTTATCCAAAGTAATATCATCTAAAAGAAATATGTGCTTCTCTCATGCCTCATAGCGATCTTGAGAATCAAAAGGCTTTTTGTGATATTAAGTTGTATAAGTGATTACCTCCAAACTTCAATTTGGATTTTTAAAATTGAACAAAATCTTGCTAGTGTGCTTGGAGTATGTCACGTGTGTTATCTCTTTGTTTCTAAACAAAGATTGATCGAACTATAGATGTGCTCACTCAATTTTTTTAATCCATAGAGGGCCTTCCTAGTGGGAAAAATTAATCACCCCAAGGAACGATCTAACTAGGAACATGCTAAAGCCAAGTGACTTCCACCTGAAATATAAGTGTGGGTACTTGAGGAAAGTTCAAGTATCATGAGGATTGTTCTGACAAGAAGGGAAACAATGGTCTCTTTCCATATGGATGATCCCCCACAAACATAATTCCTATACTAGAACCTTTTTTTTAGAGGCCCAAAATTATTATCTCTTTGTTGGTGCAAGAGGTTGGACCTATGAAGCCGCCCCACATTTTTTCAATTCTTGATAGAGATGAAAAGTATTTCATGGGAGTTTCATGGGTACTAAAGCTTGGTTGACCTATAGAAGTGAGTGTCATGGAGGGGAGCCAATGTGGTCAAGCTTTTAATCATCTGCCAAGAATAAGCACAACTGGATTTATCCAAGTGGGGATTCAACAAATATTGTCTTTTTATCCATAGGGTTGTGCATGTTCTTGGAATCAAAACACTTTGCTTGGATCTTAAACATTGGGAAACAAACATTCAAACATGATCATCAAATTTCAAACCCTTTAGGAAGCAAATACCTTTGAAAAAATTCAATTGTTATTGCTTTCCCTAGGGATTATGTCCTTAGAGGCTTCTAAGCATTTGAATTTACATCTCAATTTACTCACTAAAGTCAACAATAGGGAACTTTTTCCTTAATTTCCTTTACTTCCACATAATGGAATTTGTGGGATGAGAAGAAATTGGGACATTAGACATTTAGTTTGAAAACCTAATCAATAATTTTTTATGGTAAAAAGAACTCACTAAGAAAATATAAGAAACAATTGGACCTCACACATGTCCTCTTCCAAATGATTTCCTGAAAGATCAAGATCCAAAAACCAAAGTCCAAGGTCTTAGTCAAAAATCTCACAAGAAAAGGTTGTCTATGCTTTACAAATTTAGAGAAAGATTGACCTTCAACTTTTACAAACATGCATCAAGGAACAATCCAAATTTGTATTCATTTTACTATTATCAAAATCCAAGTCTCTTTCAAAGGTTTGAGTATCTCACATAGGAAGTATTAGCATGTTCTTCAACACCTTATTCTAGTAAACAAAGTCTCTCTAAGTCTCTTAGGAGCAAAATAAAAAACATTCTCATCCATCCCTCAAACATCAAAATCAAAATCACCTCACAAACAACTCTTGGAAATCTTGAAACAATCATTTATGCTAAACTTTGGGAAAATTCTTGAATCAAATCAAAATCATCTTGTTTGAATAGGTGTGTGTAGATGAATCCTTCTTTACACACTTAGTCAAATTATCATCTTGTGGACAAGTTTACTCTAGGACAACAACTAACCTCTTAAATTTTATGAGTTCATTATCCAAACAAAATCCAATCAAAATCAAAATCAAATCAAATCAAATCAATCCAAATTAAATCAAACATCAAAACCAAAGTCCTAAAGTTTTGTATCCTCTTCAACATTTCCTAAGAGTTCCAATCATCCACCAATCATTCATATCTCATCATATCATCACCATCCTTGATCTTAATACCTTAAGATCAATCCAAAGAATTAGAGGTTCATCTCTTACATTCTTGAAAATTGATCCTTATTTTATGGTTCAAACTAGATCTCAACACAAGAAGAACATGGAAATGAACAAAGAAACATAAAATTTGAGTGACCTAAATCAAACCACTTCCAAAATCAATCCCCTATCTAATCTTCCTCTATTATCACAAAATACTCAAGAGGAAGGTCAAGTGGAAGACGTCACCAATAATGTCTTAGGGATGAAACAAGATGGAATTATTCAAATGGTCCAAAATCCTGAAACTCACAGAATTTTTAACACCATGATGAGGCTCAATCCCTCCCAATACATGATTGAATAGTAAAAATAAGGGGCTAAACTCCCTTCTGATTATGATGTAAGCACTATTGTGGAGAAACCTCTTGTGATCATGCCCCCAATTTCATCCACACCCCCAATCTCATCCACACCTCCATTTCAAAGCATCCCATAAATCACATCATCCATTGCTCCAACTCAACCTATTGTAAAAAAGGGGAGCTCATTGCTTCATGGACTACAAACACACCCCCTTGTGAACAACCAAGATTTGGATGTGAACACTACCTTGGGTCAATCTATCCCATTAAATCTACTACACCCATATGTTCTACTCACCTTTCAAGACCCCAATGACCCATCATCATCTTTTTCATGCAATTCCAACATATCCTCTCAACACACAAACCTCTCTCCCTATGACTTCGTAAGGAGAGGGTGGGCTATTTGGACAATGGGGTATCTTTGACCCCTCATCATCATCATTTCCACAAGGGAACACACCACCTATTTTTCCACCACTTCCACCTTTTCCATGAACATCCACACCACCTCTTGGTTTGGGGTTACCTCCTTTACCACCAATCAATCAAATTAAAAACAACCCCCCAATCATAAATCAAAACATCATACCGAATCCTCCAATCTTTCCATCAATATTGCAACAACAGATGGCAACCATCCAAGCAACCCAAGCAATCACTACACCATCCATAAATGTGGTCTCTCAAGGACCAAGCATATCAATCACACCATCCACTACGCAAATCCCCACCATCAATACAATGACACCTCTCATCACAATTATAAACACCATTCTAAATATGCCACCACCACCACCACCAATTCAAAAGGCATATCAGCAATTTCAAGCACAACAAGCCTAAAACATTCAAACTACACAACAAACTGCTCAGCAAGGGCAAGCAACTCAAATTTCTCAGTAAGCACAAGTTTCTCAAGTAGCTCAAGATGCACAACAAGTGAAACAAGCACAAAAAGCACAATAGGCTACTCAAGCCAAAGCCTTATTACAACAATAGCAAGCCGCCCAAGCTACCCAAGTTGCTCAAGCTACTCAAGCCACACAAGATGGATAGGCTACACAAGATGCCCAACAAGCACAAGCTCAAGCACAAGCTCAAGTGCAAGCGCAAGCCCAATACCAAGCTTAGAAAGCACAAGTGCAAGCTCAATACTAGGCACAACTACAAGCAACCCAACAACAAGCATATCAGTAAGCCCTACAACAGTACCAAAGTAGCAAGAAGTAATATTACTAGCCCAACAACAATATGACCAACAGCAAGCATTGTTGGCACAAGAACAACATGGCCAACAACAAGCATTGTTGGCAAAACAACAGGAATACCAACAACAAGCATTGTTGGAACAACAACAAATGCAAGCATATCAACAAGCCTTAATCACACAACAAAGCTTGTAGAAAACTCCCAACAACACACCCAACACTCCACCCATCACTCAAACACCTCGACCACTTCAAAACACATTCACTCCACCTCCTGATCCTCAAGATGACATGATAACACAAATCAAATTTCTCTTGCAGCAAGTGTTCAATCTCCTATCAGGGAAAACAAAAAAGACACCAAGAAACTTGTGTCCCTGTCCATTTGACAGGAGCCTTGAAATGGTACCATTCCCAAAGGGGTTTGAAATCCCTAAATTTTACAAATATCATGGGATGGAAAACCCTGAAGATCACATCAGGGAATTCCAAGTACATTGCATGGAGGTCGCATATGACGATACGTATTTGATGTAGCTATTACGTCAAATTTTGGTTGGCCCTGCCATGGAGTGGTTCTCTCTATTTCCTCCTGACATCAAAAGGTTCCAAGATAGTTTAGACGCATTCATAAAAAACTAAGCATTCAATATTGGTATGGATGTTAGCTTAGAGGAACTATCGGCTCTTAAACAAGCTAAGGGGGAATCATTTGCTTCCTTCTTACAATGATGGCGATCCAAGGCCAACAAGAGCAAATGGGCCATGCCGGAAGAACAACAATTTTGCACCATCATTACCAATCTTGAGAAAACCTTGGCATTTCATTTTAAGGTGCAATGTATCACCACTTATGACCAACTGATCCCCAAGGTGCTCAACATCAAACAAACCCTTATTGCACAAGGGGGAACACACACATATCAATAAAATAAAGACAATCACCCATCCACTAGCTATAATCAAAACAAAAATCATAACAATATGAAATCCAATGCGGTATCACAACAACCACCAAATAATCAAATCAACAATCTAAATAATCAAGGGGGACCAGCCCCACAAAACAAAAATCCCACAAAGCAAAAGTACATAGCCCTTGGGGAACTAATTGAATTGGTCATGAAGAAACTAATAAATGAAAATCTCATCAAAATTCCCAATTATGAGAATTATCAAGAATCCCAAGTGAAACCACCATGGTACAATGAGAATCACCTTTGTGATTTTCACAAAATCAAAGGGCACACAACATCCAGCTATATGAGGTTGAAAAATCTGATCCAGGACCTCATTGATGACAAGGTCATAAATCTTGAGCATCAAGCTAGAAATCAGGACATAAAAATATACACGAATCTGATGCCAAATCATAACCAAGGGAAAAACCGTGGAAAGACTAAGTATGCCAATGTAAACCATGTGTATGACCATGTTGTCACATCTCTAGATGAAATGGTCACTGTTGTTAGCATCAAGGGAGCCAAAGCTAATTGTGGAGTCACCATTTCTAGACCATCACAGCCACCTAGGGAATCCACCTCAAATCTGAAATCTATTCCTAATAGTTGCAACATCCTAGACCAACTGAAAAGAACCCCCGCACAGCTCTCCATTATGGAGTTGCTAAAGATATCGCCTGCACATAGAAATATCCTTGAAGAAGCATTGGCTTCATCTACTATCTCTGTGGATCTTGATGCTAACCAGTTCCAAGCTATGGTTGGAAATATCTCCACCCCAAGTATCCTAACATTCTTCGATCAAGACTTCCCTGCCCAACCATCTCACAATTGGGCTCTCCACCTTAAAGTCCTGGTTCATAAAAACAAAATCAAGAGAGTCCTGGTGGATGGGGGTGCAGATCTAAACATTTGTTCCCTCAAACTAATAAAGAATATGGGATTCTCAAAGGATGCCATTAAGAAGAGTAAGGGCATCACAAATAGAGAATATGATGATCAGGAAAGAGTGTCTCAAGGCACTATTCAGCTCCCTATTCAAGTAGGGCCAGCCATTATGGAAACCACATGTCAATTCCTTCACCTTGATTTTCCTTATAACATTCTCTTGGGGCATCCATGCATCCATGGGATGCAAGCAGTTGCATCTACCTTTTATTAGTGCATCAAGTTCCTATATCAAAATCAAGAGGTCATGGTCCATAGTGACCCTGAGCCCTTTTCCTACTACAAGAATCTAGAAGAAAAATACTATAAAGGTAAGTTCTGAACAATGATGAAGGCCCCACAACTCCATATGTAGACCCAACTACATTAGCCTTCACTTTTGAGATGAAGACACCTGCCATTCCTGATATATCTGAAATCAAGGTCATTATAGAAGACAATGGGTGTGGGGATTACAGAATGAAGAAAATTTCTTTCATCATAGGAGCATTACTTCAATCTCCTAGGTCTCATGGACAACCTCAACTAGCTGAAACATCATCCCAAACTTTCAAAGCAGGCCCTTCTAGATTCAGATGTTGGGGGCATCTAAGTCATGAAATGGTAGATGAAAAAGACATATCAATCTTACTATACCAAGATGAAAGGCATGCACCTGATCTTCCCATGGATGAAAGCAGCAAAGGATTACAAATGATGCTTAGTATGGGCTATAATAGAAAAAAGAAGATTGGACAAAATGATAATGGTCTTTTAGTACCTCTCATTCTGGAGAAGTGTATGAGAAATCTTGGCCTTAGATGTACCCCTCTGAAGGTGACCATACTTGGAAAAGGTGCCTTGGTTAGAAAGGTCAAAACTCCCCCTTAGCTATCAGCAACCACCCTTCAGTTACCTGTATCCATAGGTCTACCCTTAAACAACTTTACCTTTGACATAATTGATGTATGTAGTAGTGATGAGGATCCCATACCTGACTTCCCAAGCTTTTTGAAGATTCCTCCCTACTCATGATTAGTACCTTATATTTTCACTCAGACCATCAAACCCCTGAAATAAACCTAGTCTATCCTCAACTCATCGATTACAACCAATGAGGACCACCGATTCTGGACACTTTTGAAAATGATGAGGTGCTCTCAAAATTTATGGGATTGCAGGACATGATAACATAGGTAGATCACAAGGCTGGGTTTTATATCATACTAGACACACAATCCTATTACAAGGAAACGATTGAATCCTTTAGTTGCAAAAGTGAAAATTTGAGAATAATCTCTAGGTCTTTGAGTCAAAACCACGCTGTGGCACTCTCTAATCCAAAAACAATAAAAATAAAGGACATATCCAATGGTGAAAACCTCTCTGAGGCACCAAAGGATGAAGGATTCAATCTTGCTCTTAGTGTAATTCATCAAGAGAATTCAACAGTCCTGGCAAAGAAGTGCAATCCAGTCAACCTAGGAATAGAGGAACTACCACACATAACATTCTATGCAGAGTCACTTCTCACAGAAGAACATGAACTTCTAGTTGTGTTCCTAAAAGAAAGAAAGAAAAACTTTGCATGGACCTATGTCAACATGCCTGGGCTTGATCCAGAGGTTGTGGTTCACCACCTAGTTATATATCTTGATGCAAAACTTGTGAGACAAAAGCTAAGGAAGATGCATCCTCAAATAGCATTGTTGGTCAAAATCGAATTACAAAATCTCCTAGATGCACGGTTCATATGACCGATAGATTATCGAGAGTGGGTCTCCATTCTCATACCTATTTCAAATCCCACTGGGGGCATCTGCATTTGCATGGACTTTAGAGATCTAAACTAAGCATGTCCCAAGGATGACTTTCCACTTCCAAACATTGACATGATTGTGGATATGATGACAGGGCATGAGATGATATCATTGATGGATGGATTCTCAGGCTACAACCAAATCATGATAGCAAAGGATGACTAGCATAAAACTACCTTCACTTGTCCATGGGGGACATATTGTTCGAACATGAGTTTGTTTGGACTGAAGAATGTGGGAGCAACCTATCAGAGGGCCATGACACTAATATTCCATGATATGATTCAAAAAACTGTGGAATATTACATGGACAACATACTAGCCAAATCAAAGAAAAGATGAGATCATATAGTAGCATTGGGCTCCATCTTTGATAGGTTAGAGGAATATAAAGTCAGACTCAACCCAAAGAAGTGTGTCTTCGGAGTACAGTCAGGGAAGCTCCTCAAGTATATCATGTCAATGAGAGGGATTGAGATAGATCCTTCCACGGTCAAGGAAATCCTTGAAATAGAGGCACCAAAGAAATTGAAATAGTTAAGAAGCCTACAAGGAAGACTCCAGTCCATCCACTGATTCATAGCGCAACTAGCAAACAAGGCTATCCCCTATTCTCATCTACTCCACAAGGGGGTAGAATGCAAGTGGGATTAGAAGTGTGATCAGGCCTTCAACAAGATCAAAGAGTACTTACTCATGTCGCCAGTCCTCATGCCACCAATTCCAGGAAAACCTTTTATCTTATACATATCAACAACGGCAACTCTCGATGCTCTCTTGGCACAACATGATGAAAATGGAAAAGAGAGCTATCTATTATATTAGCATAACTATGGTGGGCCATAAACTGAACTATGCATCCATTGAGAAATCATGTTTGGCAGTTGTATTTGCAACACAAAAATTTAGACATTACATGCTAGCCCACCAGATAAAGCTCATCGCAACGATAGAACCCCTTAAGTCCTTTCTTTCCAAAGCAACTCTCACAAGGCGAATGACAAAGTTGGTTATGATTTTGACAAAGCATGACATTGAGTATGTGGAACACAAGGCCATCAAAGGACAAGAAATTGTAGATCAGCTTGCAAAAGCACCAATATATGCAGAAAATCCACTTGTATCAGAGTTCCCTGATGAATCAATCTTCAACCTAAGTGTGGTAGATCACTGGAAAATGTACTTTTATGGATCCTAAACACAACATGGGTTAGGGGCATGGATCTTCTTCATCACCCCACAAGGGGACTACATACCAAAATCATACAAGCTATCATTCCCATGCACAAATAACATTGCAAAATATGAAACTCTTGTCATAGGGTTGAGAATAGTAGTGCAATTACAAATAATGGCACTGAAGGTCTACAGAGATTCATGGTTCATAATCAATCAATTCAACAATGAGTATCAAAAAAAGGATGGCAAGTTGACTCCCTACAAGAAATTGGTGCAAAGTCTTAAGGATTTCTTCATTGATATCACATTTGAGCAGTTACCAAGAGAAAACAATAGAGTCACAGATGCAATGGCTACAATCAGATCACTCTTAGAAATCCCACACAACATCCCAAAGAAAGAATTCCTCATAGAGCAGCTTCTCATGCCTACATTCGAGGTACCATAGTCCAAATTTTTGTGTGAAATCATTGGTCTCGGTGATCCCTAGTACCATGATATATACACTTACCTAAGAACAGGAGTCCTCCCTACTGACATAACCTCGAACCTCAAAAGAGCCTTTGTCAAAAAATATCTCATTTTGTCATCCTAGGAGATACCCTATACTATAGAAGCATTGAAGGAACCTTGTTACATTGCCTAAATGTTGAGGAGGCATTGAGTACCGTAACCAAGGTACATAATGACATTTGTGGTCTAGATTTGAGTGGTATGACCTTGGCCAAGAAATTGCTGAGGACAGGGTACTATTGGCCTACAATGGAAAGATAAGCACATGACTATGTCCGAAGGTGTCTACAATGTCAGCAGCATGGGGACCTCATCCATGCACCAACTCAAGAGCTCCACTTGATTGTCACACCATGGCCCTTTTCATAGTGGGGGCTCAATCTCATTGGAAAAATTACCCCCACCTCATCCAATAGACATAAGTTCATCATCACTACCATTGAGTACTTCAAAAAGTGGGTGGAAGCCATCCCCATGACATATATCATAGGAAAGTAGATATCAAAGTTCATCCTGAACTACTTAATTTTTTCGTTACGGTGTCCCTCAATCCATTATCTTAGATAACGAGACACCTTTTAAAAATCAAGATGTTTGTGACCTATGCCAAAATTTTAATATCCAACATCACTTTTCCACTTAGTATTATCCCCAAGGAAATAGCCAAGTTGAGGCTATAAATAAGACCATCCTAAAAAATCCTCAAAAAGATGGTCAATGATGTTGGTCATGATTGGCATCTACAATTGAATCCCCCCCTATAGGCCTATCAAACAAGTATCCACACTCCAATAGGTACCAACCCATTCTCCCTGGTTTATGGATCAGAAGCCATACTCCCTATCGAGACCAAGCTCTCGTCACTAAGAATATCATTGTAGAATCTCATCACAGATGAGGAATATCATGTGTCAAGATTAAACAAGCTATAATTACTAGATGAGCGACATATGGATGCCTTAAACCATTTGCAAGTGTATCAAAACTGACTCAAGTGGATTTATAACTAGAAGATTAGGAGTCAGACCTTCCAAGTTGGAGAACTGATGCTAAAGGAGAATCAGAAGAATGTCCCAAATCCATATAGCAAGGGAAAATTTGAACCCAATTGGTTGGGGCCCTTTGTCATCACAACAAGCTATAAGTTAGGGGCATGTTAGATATCAACACCCAAAGACGAACCGCTATAGGATCCCATGAACAACTCCCATCTCAAAAAGTTTTATGCCTAAACTTTCAAGGTATAAAACCAAAAAATACAAAAAAATCATAAAATGTCCTAAAAAAAAGTCACCCTAATGAAAACCTGGAAAATAGGCATCTTGGTGACAACAAAAAAATCCAAACAAAATTAGAAAAAAGATTAAAAATAGTAAAGAGAAAAATCGTCCTCTAGTGAAAACCACTTTGGTGGCGCTTTGGGCAAGTACCTTGGTGAAAACTTGGCAAATAGGTGCCTTGTGTAAATAAGCACTTTCCATCCACCAGGATCTCCATGACTCAGCCGACATCATGCATCCATTATGCTTCCATCATCCATCACATTTCATATCTCTATCCATCATCTGTCTGCATCTGTATCATAGCTTGGTCCTGTGTTTGTATCATGATCCCTCCTAGTACTACTCAACCCATTCTCAAGGTCAGTTTGTCCTGCCTATATCAGAGTAGTCAATTGCATCACATTGAAGGCATGTTCTTGCATTGGATCGAATTTGTGTATATTCTTGAAGTCTTCCTTAAAATCAAAAAATCAAAAAACATTCATAAAATCAAAAAATCCAAAAACAGCCATAAAATCAAAAAATCCAAAAACATTCAAAACATATCAAAATCCAAAAACAAGTCAAAAAGTCAATCAAAAAATTTAAAAACAAAGTCATCTTGGAAAACTATAGGTCTCTAAGCTTTGAACATAGGCAAGGTTGATCTTTGATCATCCCCCGAGACACTTAGGTCAGTCCTTTAGGAGTCAGTCACAATAAACTGGCAATCTATTTGTTCAAGTCTCATCAATAATTGATTATGTGTCAGTCAAACTATGTGGTCTCTGCATGTATAACGTAGGCAAGGAAAAAATTTGATCAGCCGCTGAGGCCCCTAAGATAGGTCTTTAGGTTAGTCTCTTGGTCAAAATCTCAGAAAATCCCAAAACATTTGAAAATTCAAAAATCAAAACATTTGCAAAATCTCAAAAATACCAAAAACAACCTCAAAACATTTTAAAAACATCAAAAACATCCAAATATTTGAAAAAATCCATCCATCCCCATCTCGCTTTCACCAGAAAGAAATGTCACTCATAATGAAACAATCATCATCCTCAACCTTTGGTAAAACAGTCGGAAACAAGTCTAGCAAGTTAAAAGTGAAAACTTAAATGGAAACGTTTCAAGTCTAGGTCAGTAAGTAAACAAGTTGGTCAACTCTTGGTACTAATATCTTATCATCTAGTTTGTCCCAAATCATCTGATAACATCATGTCCTAGGATGCATCCTTCCTACAATGGACATCAACATTAGGCATCACCGTAGTTTAGTCTTGGCTAGTGGTATTGAAGAACATTGGATTGTTTGTTTATTTTTCTTTGTCTTTTGGCTTATCTTATTGCGCTCATTTCAATGACCTCTCAACAATGTCCAAACAAAAGGATTTAGAGAGAAAGGAATGGGGCGATGATCATTATATTTTTATCTGTTGTTCTTGTTGGATATTCTTGTAATATAACCTTGGTCATGTGTGCTTTGTTTAGGTGTAGGGAGGATGTTTTAGGTGTCTTGTTGACCACATAGGAAGGCTTTCCTTTCTATGTTTTGGTCTGAGATGTTTGGAATATCTAAAATGCATTTTTAATAAGGTCCTATATGCCAAGTGTGAACAGGAATATTCTTATCTAATTTTTGATTCAAAGTCCATCACACTAGGTGCAACACCATCTTGGTTCTTTATACCTTGATGCATTGTGCCTATGTGTATTATCAAACATAGGGTAAATGGCCCTTTTAAAGGTCCCAATTTCTGGTAAGCAAAACATCATCATTATCATCATCTCTAATTAGGTTGACTTGTTGGATTCTCTTATTTCTTCTTTCTTCTTTCTATGCTAACATGTTACCATGACAGTTAATCAAAATTTTTGCCAATGCATCCATCCTGCATCCACAAAACCATCAACATAATGCATATCATACCATATTATATAGGAAACATTGTTCATCTGACATGCATTGCGTTTCATAATTGCATAATATAGATTGGTTATTCTAGGCATCTCATAAAACATACATTTTGCATTCATTACATAAACGTAAAAGAATCATCACATAGGAATATATGTCATCAAAACATCCATTTGTATCATGTAAGCATTATCATACCATGTGCATCATATCATGTCATATGCATCATCAAATAGGTATCATTATTAAAAAGCATCATCACATCATATCAAGTGCATCGTCATGGCATCCATAAATGCATCACCATATCATACATGAGAAAGATATTTAAAAAGAATGTCATTGTTGTAGACACATAAAAATGACCTAGGCCTGCAAGCTTTATTTTTACCACTTTCGTCCTAGCATAATTAAGACATTTAATTATGTCCTTGGTCCACATTAGACTATTGATTAAATAATTCATAATTATTTAATTAATTCATGTCCTTTTATTCATCATGATTATTAAATAAATAAATTCTATTTATTTATTAAATATGTCACTAATTCTCTAAGTCTCCCTATAATTAAATAAATTTCTAAATTTGTTTAATTATCCTTATTCATTAATTCTTCCTGATTATTAAATAAATGAATTACATTTATTTATTTAATATGTCATTAATTGTCTTAATTAAATAAATTGATTAATTTATTTATTAATTAATCTTGTTTGCTAAATTAAATAATTAAATTTAATTATTTAATTGCCTAAATTAATATTCCTCTCATTTTAAATAAATGAAATTATTTAAAATGTCATCACAATCTTAATTGACAGTCCATTTTGGTAAATAATCTGAAAAAGATTATTTATTGTGTCACAAAATCATTATTTTGAATTAATTTAATTCAAAATAGTAACTAATCTTCCAAAAATAAAGTAATCGGGCAAATTCTTGATTTTCCAAATCTGATCTTCAGTCCAACTCTTATCTTATTGATTTTTTAAATCTCACAAATCAGACAGTCTTTATCTTCTTGATTGTCAAAAATCTTTATTTTCTAATTAATTTATCTCATTTATTCTCCACCATCGATCCAATTATCTGAGATATTATCTTGATCATTCGATTAATGAATTTTCCCTAACCCTAATTAGGGATTCTCAGATTTAATCTGGACCTTTCATTTTAGGTTTTCGTCATGAATTAATCTCACCCGTCCATTCAAAATGACATTTTTTATAAAATGCCATTTTCCTCACTTTTCGATTACACACACATATTATAGGCATTACACTCTTGCACTTGCACTCTTAGGCTTTCCATTAAAATTATTGTCTTTTATTTAATCAAGTTTTAGCATTGTTTAGGCATAGACATTGTCAATCATAGTCATAGGCATAGACTTTAGACATTTTATGCAAATCCTTCAAAGCTTGGTGTAGGACTTAGACATTTGCAAATTGCTCACACGATGAATCTAAGGGAAAAACATCAACCAACAAGCTAGAAGGTGTTACAAAAGTAAATCATGGAGGTCTCGACGATTAGGTATAATCGTTCTTTCATTCGCTTCCATTGTGTTTTGTAATTACTTTGGGTTTATTGTCATTTATGATTTATATGCTTTATTGATCTAACCTAAATTTTACCCTCAGTTACAATTGCATCTCATACATTTTATCATCATCCATTAAGTACATAATATATATTAGTTATTCTAAGCATTTGCATATCATAATATTTGCATCATCCATACATCATCATAAAAAGTGCATAAAAAGATATTGAAAAATAAATGCATTCATTCATAAACATTTGCATAATCACTGCATCACATCATAACATCATCTTATTGCATCATATAGAAACTTACATCATAACATCGCATAGAATAAAAAGCATACATGCATCACATAAGATAGAGTTATCACATCACACATAGAACATCACATATAGAAAATAAGATACATCCATCCATCATGCATAAATAAAATAAAACACATCATACATTGGATCAAACCATATCATCAAAATAATAATACACTATCATGGTACATAAATCAAGATTAGATGTATGTGTATCAATCAATATAATACAAATCACCCACAAGGCTATCAAAAATGAGCCTATGGATCTGAAAAGAATAGTGTCTTTGATAAAAAAATGAGCTAGCCCTACTGGTTGCTCCCCTCACCACCTTACCTCTCCCCATGATCCTCTAGAGGCCTATGTCTCGTTCGTTGTGAATAATCTAGAACTCTTGCTACTTGAGGCACTGCCTAGTGATAATGCACTCAATAGTACTTTCCCTCTTGTATGGCCTCTTGGTACACCCACATAGACACCGTGCTCCTGGAGGAGGATGCAACCATACTCTCTAGCTACTGTCGTCGGCCCATCTCTTGTGTTGCCTATAGCTCAGTGGCTTGTCACTGCCAGATGGCCTGATCTCACTTGGTTGTCAGGGCCAAGACTTGTCGTCTCACCTAGTCCCTTTCTATAGTAAGCACCTGTATCTGAGCTTGTAACTGTAAAATTTGACTATCTCTTGGGTCTGGCTGCGGTGGTGGTTGCACTGGTGGTTGGTCTTGGTGACCATCTCTTGGTGGGTCTCGCTACCTGTCCTGGTCCTAGCGACCATCCATGGGCTAATCCTGATGCCCATCTCTAGGGGCATCCCTTTGATCATGGGCCTGGTCTCTCTGTCCCCTCTAATCTGGAGGTGGTCCTCCTCCTCCTCTACCTCTACTACCATCATCGTCTCTATCACCATCCCCGTCTTCTCTTAATCCTCACCCCCATCCCCACCCTGTTGATCGGCCTCTGGGTCTCCTCTGTAGTATCTGTGCACCAATAACTATCAATCTAACAGGACATAACTAATCTCGATATGTCTGGGTCATCCTTGGGTCAGTTGGTCCCTGATCGTATGACCATGGCTTGACCACCAGCTATCTAAAATTGTCCACTGCATCCTCAGCTAGAATCAATCAGCCCCAGGTGGTACCCCTTGTAGTACGTGCAAACATGGCCATGTACTGGTCATCGGATCTGTCATGTGCATCCCCGAACTGTCTAGAAACTTGATTTGGAAGGTAATGCTCTATCATTTTGTGCTCCCTGCCCTACATCAGTCGATCATGCCTAGCAAAGAAGACTTGTTGAACATCATCATACCAAGCAGGCATGCCAAGCTAAGGCCTCCAGGTGAAAACACTCATCTCATCGATGACCCTCTGCCAGTGATAGATGCCAGTTGCCCCTGTGTGATTAAATGTCAGTCCACCCCTGTATCTCCAAATGATTGGGTCATCTGGCTCCATGTTGACTGGTGTGACTCATGGACAAAGCATTGCAATGTGCTCCCAGGCCCAAATATGCAATAATGTGACCCCTACTCCGATATCTCGACTATCACAGTATACAAATTCATGAAGATCATGGTAGAGGGAGGCCAACATCACTGGCCCCAAGGAAAAACACTCTCTGCATTAGAGCATTTGATCCCAGGCAAGACTACCCCATCCTAGGTTGAAATATCAGTCGCACCAATCCAGTGCCACAAGTACTAAGATGATCGTAGCTACTATCAATCAGAAAGATGATACCTAACCTCTGTACTACTTTAACTCAATTTGTCCCTCTAAAAAAATGATCTCGTCTAGGCCCATGACATCATAATAGTCCTCTATCCCTACATCCACATCATCGATGACCCTCTCTCCATGGATCAAAAATCAGAGAATACGCCACACATCCTCTAGGGTCACTATTGCCTCACCTGTAGGGAAGTGACACGAGGATGTCTCACTATGCCAAGGTGTGCCAGATGGCCAGGGCATATGCAATGTACTAGAGCTGAATCACCCCCAGGTGCTCCTACAACAACTCATGTAATTGGGATCCTGAGTCAATCTACTTAGAATCGAGGACTTGTGCTCTCATGAATGGACTGACTCCATGTCCTCTTGCATCAATAAATTCACCATGTCAAGTTTCATAAAAAATCAAGATCCTACTTAGAGTTTACACACCTGAAACAACAAATGTGTCGTTTGTAATGGTGACACTATTTGGAAACTCCAAACTATGTTGCTGGAGACCAAAAAGTCCCAAACTCTACTGTCGTGGTGCACTTTGATGGAATTTTGATTTGACCCCTAAACCTAAATTTCAAACTGGATCATCGTGGAGCTATTCGTGAATGCGATGGACTTTGAAGCTAAGCCCTAATTTCTAAACTATATCGCCGTAGTGCAACTCTCATTAGCAGTGCCAAAGAGTGTCGCTTGACTTTTTTTGACTTTAGACCCTAATTAATGCGCTCAAAAATCAAAATTAAAGGTTGGAAGAAGATGACATATCGTTGTTCCTGTGCCTAGTAGCCACTGGTACACTTGAACATGCTAAAAAATGTGTCATGGAAGCACACGTTGCACCAACTCGATCGATGCTCAGAGCTTAGAATTCAAGAATTTCCAAAGGCTAGGTGTGTAAATGAATTGGAAGTGGCCCCTTGAGGCCTATTTAAGCTTGAAAACTAGGGTTTTTTGACCCTATTTAGCCGTCCAACTAGGGTTTTGGAGCCTCGAGCCTATTTTTTCCCAACTGAGGGTCATTTTTCATCATCTTTTCATGTTTTTGCACATTTTTTGGCATCCTGGACCCGTTAGGAAGCTTGTCCTCTTTTTTCGCAAGATCACCCAAAAATCAAATTTTTTGTCCGATCTCTCGAGGGGGCAATATATCAAAATGTTTTGTCTTACCTGGGCAGTAGTGGGGCATTTAGAAAATTGAGAAAATTTTGAATTTTGATCATAACTAGTTTATTCTTTGAACCAACACAATAGTACATTGCTTCAAAGAGGGGCAAAATGTAGACACAAAAAATGTACCGATCGATCTTATACACCTGATGTTGATTACTAACACCGCTTCATCCTGAATCATCTCCTTTTCTAGTCATTTAATTAAATAATCTTTATTTAATTAAATTCATCATATTTCATCTCTTAATTAAATAAATTATTTTTATCTAATTAAGTCATCATCTCCTGTTAATTAAATAATTCATTTTATTTAATTAAATCTCTAAAGTCATTTTATCAAATTAAATATATAATATTTATTTGATTTAACATCATCCCTCTTTAATTAAATAAATCAAAATCTTTATTTAATTAAATATAAATCATATTCCTCTCATTTTGATTTAAATTAATCCAAAAGCTTAAGTCAAAATGGTCAAATCAATTAATCTCCTTATTAATTAATCAAATCCTGATTAATGCTAGTCTTAATCACTTAAATCCTCTAGATTTTGCAACTTGCTCATGAAAATCATTTTAATTGATTTATTAAATCTTCAATTACTTTCAAAAAGACATCAAAAAGGGAATATTCTCCAAGTTTGAAAAATCCCTCCAAAAGGGTTTGTACATCCAACAAGGAATTTAAGTTTCTTACATATCCTTTGCCTTGAGCTAAGTGACATTAACTTCATTTTCTCCTCCCTCCAACTTGTCATTTCATCCATTTTGAAATTCCACCTAATTTCATTTAATTGCACATTCACCAAAATGTGCTCCACCTTTGTCCACTCACATGTTGACAAGTGGCTTCATGCTATTGGTTGGTCTTTTGCCCCACATTCATCCATTTTTCCTCATCCTCCATCTTTCACATCTATAAATAAGAGCCTCTCATTTGGATTTTGGATCCACAACTTCATGCAAAGACATTATCTTGAGATTTTGAATTTTCTCATCCATTGTTCATCCATTTTCACATTTTCATAGCTAGGTTATGTAGGAATTTCACCAAGGAAGAATCAAATCTTCATCAAATCATCATTCAAGATTACAAGGGATTGGGAAAGGGCCATTTTCCACATCAAAATGGCACCAATTCCCCTATGGGATTGAGAGTTTGTTTGCATTAGATAGGATTTAATAGTTTTCTTTAGTGTGTTCTTCACTTATTGTTTATTTGCATTTCAAATGAATTCCATGGGAAATGTTGATTTAACTTGCATAATGGACTAATTGCGTGATTTTTCTTTGTGTTTGTGTTGGTCTAGCATCACCATTCACAGATACATATAATACACCAAGATTTTAACATGGTTCACCCAATGTGGGTTACATTAAAAAAAAATCTAATATTTCATTATATGTGGCAACAGTAAAAGTATCCCTATACATTTTCCATCTGGTTTAGGCCCTCCCTATTAGAATGAGCTTAACATGGCCTTGATTTAGTGTTGTAATGTGTTTAACACATTCTCATTAGGTCTTGGGACCTTGTAAACTAAATTATCTTAATGCTACCTTATTTTGGGTGTTGTAAAGTGTTGTACCACACTTTCAAACTAATCTAGGGTTTACATTATTAATGGGGCTTCTTTATGCCTTATTTTTCATCCACAAGCATTAATTAATACATCTTTTTTAGGATAATCCTAACATAAACCAACATCCAATCATAATTCATGTCTTTTTGGATTGTATAGCCTAGATTTAGTGATTTGGGACTCATACACCACCTCGAGTGGATGGGTCCCACCTAAGTCTCGAGGCACCGATTTGGATTTCACTTGAATCTAGGCATTTCTTGAAAAATGTGTCCCATAGCTTAGCCTAATGGGACTCATACACCACTTCTGGTGTATGAGTCTTGTGTGGCTTAAAATTAAATTAAATTCAAATTCTTGGTGAGATTTTATTCTCCTAGATATGATGTCGTCTTGTGGTGTTGTAATTTCAGAAAATTTGGCATAAACAAGTATAAATACAAGGTTATTTCACTCATTTTTCACCTAGCAACTTGAGTATTCATGGATTATAGAAAATTTGAGTTTACAAGATTTTAGACTTATCCTTGCCATATTTTGTTCCTGCCCAAAAACCCTAATTTGGGACTAAATCACCCAGACTAGTGTATAAGTCCCAAAAAACACTAAATCTAGCTTTTTTAGCATTTCAAGTCTTCATTCAAGCTCCCACAAGTTTCTAGGTGCACATTTTTGCTTTCTCAGCTCATTTTATTCTATTTTGCATTAATTTCTAGGTCATTTAGTGAAATTTTGCATATCGTTAGTCTTTGTCATTAGCTCTTGCATTTTATTTGTCTTTCCAAGCCCTAGCTTTGTGGTGAACCCCTCTTTAGTTCTTAATCATACCCTAGGACACCCTATTATAGATCCGTTTCCCCCTTCCTACATTTAGATTAAGATCCCTAGGGTTTCCATGAGTGAAACTAAGTAGAATAGGTCCTAACCCTAGTGTTCCATCTCTCAAAAGATAGAGCATCCTTTCCTGTTGTTTCATTTTGATGAACCTACATTTAGAAAATTTCATTTTCTGATTTGGAGTGCATCATCATCCTAGATTTAGCTTGCATTAACATTGCATTAGGGTTTTCATTAGTTAATTGGCATTATAGGGTTTCTAAATATTGCATTAGTGAAAGTTCATATAGGTTGCATTTTTTCATCTTGCATCATTGAGTTTCATCTAAAATATGCATTTGCACTTATCTTAGACATCATCCAAAATATAAAACATAACATTCACACAAAATTTACTAAGAATGATGCAAAAACCCTAAATTGGGACTCATACACCCCTATGGGAAATCTAGTCGTAGTACAGGAGATTTTACCTGATTTTTGGGTATCTTGTGCTAACTGTTATTCACTATTCAGACCCCTAAAAAACCCTGATTGGGACTGATACATCTCTTTGGGTGATTTAGTCCCATTTCAGATTTTATATTACATTCTTCAGCATTAAATTCTTTGTTTCTATGTTTCAGTTTGTTGTTGTTAGTTATCTATTTCAGTTTGCAAAATTTATGTTACATTCATTTCATTGCATCTAGCTTAATTTCATTTGAATAAGAGTTAGAGTATAGCATTTACCTTGTGTTCACTGCATCTTTCATTTCCCTAATTATCCCTTATATGATATTTTCTACTAGGTGTCCTATTGCTAATACTAGGGTGAGATGAAGTTTGAGACTCATGTCATCTCACAATAGCACAATCATCATGGATCTTGAGTTATCTAGCTCTTTCACTCCTAGTGTTGACATTAGTTCACTAGGTATGTGATGGAACCCCTAAAAATGCGTTGTGTTTCATCTTAATTTTTTGCAAAATTTGGTTAGTCTCACATCCTGGGGCTTAGGGTTTCATCCATTATCATGCCTTAGGGTTTGTATTCCTAAAACCCTTTCTAAAAATCCTCAAGTCTAGTGTCCTTTGCAAATTATATAATTCATCATTGACCCCTCATCACCAATTCCCGATCATTTAAGACACATCTTATGCCATCAATTTCATTTTCTTACCAACCCTTGAGTCCTTGTGTCTCGATCATTTCCCATTGCTTTATTAAAAATACCACCTTATAGTAATGTGGGTTGATTGTCTTCAAAATGTTTGTCAAGGCCTAGGTTTGGGTTTAATCTTTTCTTATTGGTCACCTAAGGTTTCACCCTTAATTCCTTGTCCCCGTCTGTCGTCTACCTAGCGGTGGCCCCCATTTAGAACTAACATTTTTGCATGTGTAGATCTTCAACATTATGAAGACCGTTGGATCACTAACATTAAATCCTTGTCATTCCTCATGCCCCCTCTCTACTCCATTTTCCATTAAAATAATCTAGAGGGTTGGTGGGCGAGTGCCACATGCCCTCTGCATTGGTAGGCTCAAAAACCTTGAATAAGCTAGTAGGAAGCAGTTTCAAGGAATCAACGGTGGTTGTTAAAAGATGTGTCTTCATTTGGACCATTCCCTACCACCCCACCCTATTTTATATTTCCTTAAAATAATATCATGGGGCAACGGGCGAATGACATGTGTAACCTTGCTAGAGGGACCCACCAGACTATGAAGAAAGAAAACACCCTGTTCAATTGAGATTGATGGTCGATGGTGGATAATGTGGATCAATCCTGATTGCTCCTCACCATCCCGTGGGGAACCCACCTCTGCCTCCTATCTCTTAGAGGGGAAGTGGATGAGTGCCATGTGGAGCAATCTAAAGGGAAAAATCAACATTAGTAAAGGGAAAATGTCAATAAAATATTTCACCATAGGGGTATCAAGGAATAAGGTGTGTGCTACTAAAAGGATTTTGTTGCACGTGCTCTAAAGGCGGGGAGGATCTTTTGATCTTGGTCATTGATTGTGTCATAGAATTATGTGCATTGGAAAATTTTCTTGTGATAAGGCACACACATGTTGAAGATGAGAGATCTAATCTCAGCCTTTCCCTACCTCCTCGTCAATGAAATTTGTGAGTGGGTTAACTCTCACAAGCAAGTGGGAAAGTTTGATAGGATAGGTTATTTTTAGTGCTAAGTGGATGGTGGAGCGTGTGGACAGGTTGGATGCTTATCCACATGGTTTTTTCTAATTAGACAGGCAACAGAGGCATCTAGTCAACCTTTTCAAAATTAATTGCTTTGATTCGGGTTATCTACCAATCTATCTTGTTGCATGATCAATGGATAAGATTTAAAATCAAGTGTCTAATTGTCAGGTCACTCGGGTGAGCTTTCTCTGAACATTAATGCTGGAAATGCTCCAATTTTTCAATATAATGAGGATTGTCAACTAGTTTATTTCACAATTGCAATCATCAAAAGCTGAGTAATTGGTCTTGAGTTTGAGAAAAGGGCATGAAGGGGCTTTGTCAAGCAGTTGTAGGGCCATTGAGATAGTTCGCCCAGGTAAGTTAGTATTCATATTTCTATGTGTCAACTATGCATTAGTTAGCTGGTCTACGAAATTATTGTGGCTTTGTAGGTTTTAGGTATCTGGGGCTTACAGGGGTTTGGTTATTTACAAAATTCCAATAAGTTGATAGGAATTGCATGTGGTTTTGAGGGATCTTTGTTTTGCAAGTTTGTGAGGTCTCTCTGTAATTGAAAATTCATAAGCCTTAGCCTTGCTCTTCTATGAGAATGAGTGAAATTAATCCCAGTGAGTCCACCCAACTAGTAAGGAGGTTCAGGAGGATCAGGATGCTTAAATCCCAGGATGATACACTTGAGACTAAGAAAGATACACCAGGAGCTCCTGAAATACCAAAAGAAGAGAAGAGAACTTGTGGTAGGTCTATGGAGTGTGAGGCCATGAACACTTAACACCTGAGAAGTATGGTTGTTATTCATAATCAGAACAATCTTGGTGTTGTGTCCTTAAAGAAAAGAGTGCAAAAAAGAAGGATTTTGAGGATGAGGCTGGTTAGTTTGAGAAGAAAAAGAAGGACCACAAGGCTTAAGATTCTTATATGGAGGAACCCGATGTTGCCATGGAGGATGTGGCTGATGATGATCTAGAATATGCCTGATACCTCCTTGAACTTTAGGTTTGAGGGTCTCTAATGGTGAATAAGCTCTCCAATATTAACAAAAGCACTAGGGGGACGTGCATGCTCTGATTCAAAAGATGATGAACCATTATAGAGGTAATGCCTCGGTTCAGTGTTTTTGTTTTTCATGAATGGAATGAAGGAGAGGTGTCAGACACTACTACTTTGGTGAATGTTTCCTTTTGGAAGGAGAGAAAATATTCATCAATGAATGTTGTCTTAAGTTTTGATGAGGATAACTTCTTTGGTTAATGCGTACAAGTGGTTTTGAATGCTGCTAATTTGGTGAATGTCTCCTTTTGGAAGGTGGGTAAATCTTCAGTGATGAAAAGGTTTTTGTCTTTTACATTTTTCCCCTTTCTACAGGGTACAAATATAACCGTATGGGAGGTTTTGAAATTGAAGTGAAATTGAGTGTCAAATGTAAATGTGACTAAAATTGTAATTTGGTCTAAAGCTTGTTGCTCCCATGTTTCTATAAATGGGAGTTCAGAGCCAATTCATGGGAGTTCAAACTTTTAGGTTCGAGTGGTCTAGGTTGGAAAAACTTAGCTCATGTAAGAGTAGTTCTATAAATCAAGCACATATGAATATAATAGTATGGATTCTAGGGTACATTCCAGTTTGTAATGGGCTTAATAGTTTTACAGTAGAAAAAGCATATGAATGAAAATGAAAATTCTATAACAAATTCTCTCCTATGTATTTTTTCTTCCAAATTATGAATAGAATGATCAAGGATCTTTTATTTGTCTTCAATTGTTTTGGTTGAATGAATGATTTTATTCTTGCTTTGGTTCAAAGAGCTGATTAAATGCTCAAATAAATCATAGTTTTGTGAGATCAAATTCAAGGATTGCTAAGTAGTTTTTGTTTTTGATACAGTGAGTTGAGTATTGTAAAGCAATATATCAGTAGCTTGTAAATGTTAGGTCTAATTGCTAATGTATTATAGTTTGTTATAAATGTGACTTTTTTACCAGAAGATAAAACACTAGTCTATTAGTTTGGTCATCTTGAATGTAAATGAGTCAGCCTGTACTTGACTAAGAACACAAATAAAAAAATATAAAAAAATTAAACCTCTAATTACAATGAAGTACAAATCATTCCTTACTTTAGGTAGAAATTTTCTTAAGGGTCAGCCAAATCCCTGAGAGATTCTATCTATTTAACAGTTCATGGGAATGCATCTGTTTATCACAATTTTCATAGTAATATGGAACATGAATATCATATAAACATTGTCAAGATCACCCTCTTGGGTTTCATAGAGCTCAAAGAGTAGAAATAAGGGTGTAGTAATCCTTTACTTGTTTTTTGGCCAATCCTTACCCTTGCTAATTATTGAATTATGGAAAATTTATAGGCATTTGGTGAGATTAAGTTTTGGTCTCAAAAAATAACCAACAAATTGGTGACTCTACTGGGGACAATCCATACAATGTCTCTAGTTCTAGATCAAAAGTATTGGGGTCCAATAATTGCAAATGCAAGTCCATTTTCTAGTCTAGCTTTGGCATTAGTGGGTCAATTCTCAAAAGTTTGGCTTAGGGTTTGTTGTGTTTCTTCTAAATTTTCAAATTCAGTCAAGATTTACCATAATTTCATGAATATTTTCATAAATTCCCACTAAATGTGGGTGGCGACTCTGAGATCTCTGCACCAGTGTGCATTATTTGAGGAAATCAAGAAATATTAAGAATGAGGATTTTGCTGAGAATGAATGAAGTGGAATTGAGCTCATACCATGAAGGACCCTGATGAGAAGCTAGGATGAGAATTTCAGAAGGCTCCAATACTGTTTGGAAAGAGTCAAAGAATATGGTGAATTTGAGCATTTGGTTCAGATATTCAAATATTTTAGACCTGGAAAGGGTTGTGTTGCAGTGAATACAAATGAATTTTTATGAGACTCTGTTGTTGAAGAAACCCCAAGATTGAAATTAACCTTTGAAAGAAACTTCACATTGTTGAAGTTCAATCCTCTATGAAAAGAGGTGGCAACTCTATGCAAAGAACCTAATGAAATTGTGATGATAGCTTCAGATCAACAAATATTTCTAGTCAAAAGGATTATTTCTAGTAGTTGCAATGTATCTAGGTGTTTCCCATGTTTTGACTTTCAAGAAGCATAAACTCATTATGAAAACCCTATGCAAAAGTATAGAAGAATTTTGGTTCCTTATTGAGTGAAATTAAGCATTAATAAAGGGAATGGTGGTGGTGATTTTACATACTTCTAAGATATAATTTGAAATCTCTATTGAAGAAGTATGCTTGTTCTTAAAATCTACCCATTAGAGATATCTTATGCATGAATGCATTTGAGCTATATGCATATAATTTTTAAAGTCATGATGGAACCAAGAAATAGGGCAGTGAATGATCAACTGTAGAGTTGATGTTTGAGGTTTGTAAAGGGAGTGTAAGAAAATGTATCATTCACTTGTACATCCTTGTGTGGTGTTAGATCCAAGCATGAGAAGTGTGCAACCCCTGTCATGCCATCAAAGAAATTTTTCTATTGGAAGGTATAGACTATTAAATTTTAATGGTATTCAAGGTTTCCCAAACCTTATTCCAAATGATGTTAGGGAAAATTTTCCAAAATTCATAGGGAAAAGTTCAAAGTCAGCCTACGGGCATTTTCATACATTTATGGACTTGATGGAAGATTATGAGATAATTCATGAAGATGTTGTCATCAAGATTTTTGTTCAACCTCTAAAGGAAGATGCCAGAGATTGGTTTTCATACTTATCGGTATGTTCTATTTCCTCATGGAATGAGTTCATGGTAGCATTTATAGAAAAGTTCAGTGAAAGAATTAATCCAAGTTAAGTAAGGAAAAAACTCATCAAATTTCAAAAGGATGAGGAAGAGTTAGTCCCAACTTTTAACCTCAGATTTGCAAAGGAAATAAGGGATATCCCTAAAAGTGTGAGACCAAGTGATGCAAAGTGTTTGGTTGTATATTTAGGTGTAAATGAGATAGTTTTTGAGAGACAAGGAGCTTACCACATTGCATCATGCATATCAAATTGCCATGGACATTAAAAACAACTTGATATACTTAATGATGAAAGGCTATATGGTTGTAAGTGTCAGTCATTTTAGCATACCTCATGAAAATAAATCATACGACAAAAGTGATTGTCATGATAATGGCACTTCAACTATTTTGATTTTTCCATCATTACCTAGTGCAATTGATGATGAATTCCAAGTTGAACATCAACGAATTTTGAATAATGTTGATCATATGCCTTTTGATCAAAGATTGTCTAGTATGAAAATACATAAGGGAGAATCACCATATGACCCATTTGCAAGGTTTTTAGATGCCTTGTTGGCGATTCCCAAGAATTTTAGACCTAAGGATTCAACATGCATTGACTTTTTTTGTGAAATTTTTGAGCCAGGGATAAGCACCTTGCCAAAAGAGTTGAAGCCTCATGGTTTTGATCAAATACTTTATTGGATAAGGATTGATAAGGATGCCAAGTGTGACTATGCACAAGGTATGATGTCTCAAAGTGTCAGTAGTGGTTTTCCTATTGAAAAATATCAAAAGGCTACACAAATGAGTGGAAAGGGTGTATTAGAGAATAGAAATCCATCTTTTGGTATGGGTGAGGACAATGAATGTAATCAATTCACAAGCAACCTATGTGAAAATTAGTACATTAGTGATAAGGATAAAGATACATCTGCAAGTGTTGGCACTGTCTCATCACAAAACAATGGTCAAGATACTGAGGAGGAGAGTTTGAGCATTCACTCTAAACATTTTGAGCATAGTGTATGTGATAATGAATCTCCTTGTTATGAAAATCATAAGGAGACTGAGCTTTCTGATTACTTTTTTTAGGATTATGAATCTTTTATGAGGATGATCTAGAGGCATTTTCTTCACATGAAGGATGTAGTAATATTAATGCTTATGAGATCTTTCTCTCACAAGTGAGTGAACAAATCGCATGTGAGGGATACCTAGAATGAAATCCAGTTATATCAAAAGTAGAGTATGCTAGCTTTGTGAATGTGATGCAGGAGCATCTAGGGTGTAAGAGCAATCTTGCATCACCCAAAAAGAAAATGTTGTTTCTCTTCAATAAGGGCCATATTTGGTAGGGTTACTATTTTAGTAAGTTTACATTTATGCATAGTTGGACACAAAATCTTACACAGACCTCCAGAATGGTAAATTGAAGCCAATGGCGAAGAAATCACTTCAATACCATTTGTCATTTGAGAGATATTAAAATTTTAATTTTTGAAAATCCTAGTAAAATCTTTGGGGTCGATTTTGAGGCACTTAGAGGCTCCGGATGGGCCTAAAAAATTGGTGGAAAACCAAAGTATATGGCCCTTAGGCCCTACTTTTAGGCACAAGATTTCTCAAGACCTTTCTAAAAAGGTATTATAATAGAAAATCTAACGGTCAGATCAAAAGTTATGACCCTGCAAAGTTGTAATACCAAAATTAATAAAATTTCAAAATATCTTCCTGAGGAAGTTAAACTTTCCAAAAGATTCTATGGAGGGGAGGTCCGAGCAGAGTAGAGGGTGGCTCCGATTTTTAGAATTGTAGATTTATGTAATTAGAAAGCCCATGTGATGGCAAATATAATGTAATTTAATTTTCATTTCAGTGATAATAGAAAATATTTGCTTTCCTTCTTGCATTTTGTCTATGCCATTATCTGTTTTTTTTGTGAGTTTTAGATTGTAAGTGGAGTACCCTTCATCAAGTGGTATCAGAGTGGGTTTTCTTGAGTGTGTAAATAGATCATCAAAAGTGAGGCAATTTGCACCAAGACTTGTGGTTGTGGGTGTTAGAACTGTAAAATTTTGAAAATTTCATGGCCGCACATACCCGTTAGTTCCCAAAAATGTCCTTACCATAAGCACATAAATCCGCTTTGTATAACATTTTTGCCCATATTTTGTCATTTGGTCCCATAGAATTCATCTAACCCTGAGTAATTCAATGTATAAATCATATCGGCGTAACATGTTGTAGGTCTCCCTGATCCATAAAGCATTTTATATTAATGTATGTCTTTTTGCAGTCTATCAGCAAGACATTGGGAATGTCTTACCAATGAGATTTCATCTGAGGATTCATATCGGCATGATGTAGTTCGTAGTCTCAGCAACTAGAGGATCCTATCAACAAGACAGTATCCATTGGGATAAGTCTTATCAAGCCTATGTGTGTCTTACCAATGAAGCAAAAAAGTGAAATATCGGTGAGACAGAAGCAATAGGAGTAATGTCCTGCAACGTTCATGTGTGTCTTACCGATCGAGGCATAAGTTGACTATCACCGAGACAGGAGCAACTGGAGTAATTTCCCATAGTATTCATCTAGTCTCACCAATAAAATGGAGGAATATTTCATCGCTGTCATCAGGATGAGCTTATGGATTCCTACCGACCCCCTATGTCACACCGACATGATTTCATAATGAATTAGCAATCATTGGTGAGACTTGCTTCATCGGGAGAGCTAAGAGAGTCATGCCAAATGAAGTTCCATTAGTAGGAAAACTACTATGTTTCGGTGATTAGAATTGACGAAGGATGAATCTTGACAAAACATGATGTAGTCGGAGGAATGTTTGCTGACCCTTAAAGTCACAACGATACTCAAGATTGAAGGCATAGAGTTTCAGGGAGACTCATGATGTCAGTGTGACTGCATGACACCATAGCGACATATGATCTATAGGCTATTAGTATGACTCAAATTGTCCGTGGGACTGCAGGCTATCAAAATGATATATGATCTGTTGATAGTCGGAGAGACTTGGAGTGTCGAGGAAGTGGCAGGAAGTCATAGCGGGTGTCTGATGGATGTTGGTAAAGGCCCGAACAAATGGATCACCATAGATGTGAATACGAAAGGACGCGTCCTTTCAAATACTGATATATAAAACCAATTTTTGACAATAGAGAAGAGTAAAGACAAATATTGAATAAAAAGTACAGTAGGATACAGAATGTTGATAATTTTGAGACTGTGATGCATGTCTAAAATAGTTGATGTGATGACATTTTTCTGGTTTCAGTTGTTTGTTGTATTAATTAAAAGTATTGTTGAAGTTGTCTCCAAGGTTGATGTTTTCTAATTGTTTCAACTGATATATCATGGATATTTTTTAGTTTATCAGTGCACACTTGTTGTATCTATATGACTGGATTAATTGGTTCTTTCAAGGAAATATTAAGTCCTTTTAGTCAGTCATAGTAATTAGGAAATTTCATTTGGATCATTAAGAAGAACTCAATAGTCACATCCTTGCATGTTTATACCAGTTATAAACTTAAAATTGTATGCCAAACAATTTGAGTATCTACCAATATGAAGTTATTCATTTTAGATTATCATTTTAACTCCGTATACCCAATAAGGCACTAGTCTCTACCATTCTACTGCTTATACAATTTATACCAAATTAAAACTCATTTATCCACTCCTATTTTCTAGTGTGGGTAAATTGCTTTAGGAAATAAACATTGGTCAAGTCTGCTTCATTATTATAGGTACACCCGCCTAGGTCTGGCAGCACCTGAAGAGTAGAAGGTCTGAATCATTTGGCCCTGTCTATTACCCTGAAATGTATTAAGAGATTGGAAACTTCTTGAGGTATTTTTCCTACATTTTTCAGAGCTAATAAATTGGCAACTCTATTGAGGATTATTGCAAGATATCCGGTTGAAGATCATCATATAGAGTCATTGAAGAAAGATTCATAATTTTTGAAGTTTCGGAAAAATTGATTTCGTTGGGGATACAATCAAGTTATTTCATTTTTTCTCACTTTTAACAAAGTGAGTGGTGACTCTGACAAGAATACTGTATCAATTCAACATGAATGGTAGAAGATCCCAATACAAAGGAGGTCCTGCTAAAGGTCCTAGTGGAAATGGTAAGTGGACACATAAGGATGATAAGGTTGATAAGGGTAAGAAGGTATCTGATGACATGTGTATAACAAATAAAGACAAAGCATGAAGACCACATTGTGAGACATATGACCGTTATGATACATGGAGAGATAATTCAAGTGCAGAACCTTGTACCCCTAAAGAACAAAGAAATCATTTTTATAATCCTCAGAAACAGGTAGAGTTCGATGCTAAACTCGAAGCTGAATGAATCAAATATCAACATGAATATGATCAAAGAATGGAGGGTAATCAAAGTGAGCCTATTGATCATGTAATTCCTCAGAAAATTATGAGTTCTCAACTTGTGAAGAAATAGAAACACAATTTGAGTTTCATAAACAAGAAGTAGAAAGAGCAAAACTTGAACAAGAAAAGATCCAAATGATAAAAGCAATCCAAGACTTCAAATTGCAGAAAGCCCAAATTGATGCTCAGAAAATTGGTTTTTCAAAGTATATACCACCTCATAGGTAGGGAAATAATAATACAGGGCCTTCAGACCCATCAAAGGCTCCTCAGAATCATATGAGAGATCAATACAAGCAACCAAACCATCCACCGTATATTGCATCATAACATACAAATGTGCAACCACCTCATGGTCAACAATATGTGCCATATCTTCATACACAATACAATAATCCAGTGTACTAGTATCAACACTTGTATAATCCTCCCCCTCAGCAATATACAACAATGATCAGACAATTTGATTTGACAGGGTTTCAATTATACCCTTACCCTGTGGATAGTAGTTGGAGAAGTCTTGTTCCTAAGTTTACAGGTAGTAGTGCAATTACTATTGAAGATCATTTGAGGAATTTTAATGATTTTTTCCAAGACTTGGATGTATCATATGAAGATTTACGTATGAGGTTGTTCATGATGTCACTCACCAAAGAAGCGAGGGATTGGTTCAATAGCTTGCCAATAGCCTCTGTTGATTCTATCCAAGAATTTCAATATCGATTTCTTGAACAATATGGAAATCCATGTGCACTAGATGTTGCTTTATATGAACTAGTATGGATTCAAAAAAATTAGAATGAGTCAATTTATGATTTTAACTGGAGATTCAGAAAATTTTAGAATAAGATACCACCTAGGTCAAAGTTGCCAGACTCTACAACATTGAGTATTTATTTGAATGCATTTGATCCAAAAACAAGGTATGAATTAAGAAATAGGTTTCCAAGAGATTTGGCTGAAGCCTAAAAGATAGCACTGACCATTGAAAACAACAGGAAAGCTATTAGGATGATCAGTAATAGAGACAATCCTAGGGTTCCTCAGCATGCCAATAATTATCAGTACAAACAGGAGAACATGTATAGAAATGAGAGGCCTCGGTTACATGACATGCCTTACAATACAAATTGGAAGGATGGAAAACCTGTAATAGATAGACTTAGGAACAAAGAAACACCTGATCCATTAAGGCAGAAGGGAGCGTATATGGTCAATAGTAATCTTTGGTGTGAAGGTTGTGATGGGCCACATTCCCTAGACCACTATGTTGTAGCCCGAGAAATGCAAGAAGGGATGCTAGCGGGTGACAGTGGAGAGGATCACACAGTGTACTTGACCTCAATACCTTTCACCCTACTGAGGAGAAATATTCATCTTTAGAAGATGAAGAATGTGAGTACGATGTTTCAAATCAAAGGTGTAATGTCCACATGGCTGAACAAGAAGTTTTTTTCCGATTCTGAAGAAAGTTATGCAGAACAATACTTTGTTGAGGTGCCTACTCAATGTGATATAAGGAGACCCATTGAAGAGGAAATAAAGAGGTTAACCATTGCTGCAGTTGAACAAGAAAAGAGCAAGTATTGGTTAAGAAATAGGATAGTGAATGAAAAGGAAGGTGTTCCTAGGGGAATATTTATGAAAGATAGAGAAATAACACCAAGAGTTTTCAAGAGAACAAAAAATAAGCAACATGATAAGAATGAACAAAAGCTTGTTCAGAAAGAGGAGAACAAAGAGTTATACAAAGAAAAGTAGAAAGCTATCCAAAAGGAAGAATTCAAAGGGGAAACATTAGAGCAAAAGAAAATGGTTAAGGTAGAGAGCTCTTCATTTGAATTTTCTTAGGCTTTATCTCAGGTAAAAATGTTGGACCCACTGCTCGAGATGATGATAATTAAGGAGTATAGGGATAGTGCAATTCAATTAATATAAAATGGAAACGAGAAAAGTACAAGTTCTAAAAAATTAGATGGCCACTAAAACGGTTAACAAGCAAGAGAAAGTGATTTTCCCTGAAGTGTGCCTAAATGATGTATGGGTAAATTCCCCACAAGTTGAACCTTTTTTCACCACACTGCTTATAAACAACAAATTGTTGAGGAATTGCATGATAGAATCTGGCGCTGCAATCAATATCATGCCAGTTGGAGTTATGAAACAACTTGGTATGTGGGTAGATACTAATGAAGGGAAGTGTTATGCAATGGATAGCCGACATGTTCCAATAGTAGGTGTTATGAAAGATGTTGAAGTAAAACTAGCTACTTATCCTCAAGTGGCCTACAATATAGATATAACTGTAATTGATACCCCTCCTTAATTTGGGATGCTTTTATCAAGACAGTAGATGGCAACAATTGGGGGAAACTTCCAATTTGATTTATCTTATGCAACAATTCCAGTGAATGGCTAGGAAGTTAAGCTGTATAGGGAGCCAAGGATGAACCAAATTGTAGATTGTGTACCACAAGATCAAGTCAATTTCTTTTGTGATGTGGATCCTGGAAATTCTAAGATAGAACCATCCTAGCCAGAATTAGTCAGTGGTGATCCAATTGATAAACATGTTGCAAAAAACTGTGATGGTGTGTGAAAAATGTACTTTGATGGAGCATGTAGCCAAGA